>MVGT01003140.1:0-14542 GCA_002174775.1 Macleaya cordata
AATCAACCAGAAGGATTCATAGTCCCTGGAAAAGAAAATAAGGTTTGTAGACTTGTCAAATCTTTGTATGGATTAAAACAAGCACCTAAACAATGGCACCAAAAATTTGATGAAGTTATAATGTCAAATGGGTTTAAGATCAATGAGTGAGACAAATGCGTGTATGCTAAAACCACTCAAAAAGGATATGTAATTATTTGTCTATATGTAGATGATATGTTAATTATCGGTAGTAACATTGAAATAATAAATGATACTAAGAAAATCTTAACTAGCAAATTTGACATGAAAGATTTAGGGATTGCAGATGTTATATTAGGAATAAAGATTTCTAAAACATCAAATGGATTAGTACTCTCTCAATCACATTATATTGAGAAAATATTAGATAGGTTCATTAAAAATGACCCTAAAATTGCAAAAACTCCAGTAGATCGAAGTTTTCACTTATCTAAGAATAATGGAGAGAGTGTATCTCAATTAGATTACTATCGTATTATAGGGAGTCTTATGTATGTCACTAACTGTACTAGACCTGACTTAGCCCAATCAGTAAATAAGCTAAGTAGATATACAAGTAATCCAGGAAAAGATCACTGGAAGGCCATAACAAGAGTACTCAGATATCTAAGACATACTTTAAGTTATGGGCTGCACTATACTAGATATCCAGCTGTACTAGAAGGGTACAGTGATGCAAATTGGATATCTGACACTAAAGATACAAAATCCACAAGTGGATATGTCTTTACACTTGGAGGTGCAGCTGTATCATGGAAATCCTCAAAGCAGACATGTATTGCTAGGTCTACAATGGAATCTGAATTCATTGCGTTAGATAAAGCTGGAGAAGAAGCAGAATGGCTTCGAAATTTTTTAGAGGACATTCCAGTATGGCTAAAACCTGTGCCCGCAATTTGTATACATTGCGATAGTCAATCAGCAATCGGACGAGCACAGAGTAAGATGTATACCGGTAAATCTCGACACATTCGGAGACGACATAATACCGTTAAGCAACTGCTCTCAAATGGAATTATAACTATAGATTATATAAGATCACAAGAAAACCTAGCGGATCCGTTTACTAAAGGTTTAACAAGAGAGCAAGTTTATAAATCCTCGAGATGAATGGGTTTAAAGTCTATGATCCAAGAGCATACATAATGGAAAACCCAACTTAGTTGATTGGAGATCCCAAGATCTAAGTTCAATGGGACAACTAAATTATGTATATCTCTGTTATAACACTGAAGAGTTTTAAACTCTTACCCATTTCCAGGATAGTAAAAGTGTTACCTGCACTTAGGAAAGGATAATCTATGATTTTAATGATGAGTCCGGATCGGCATACAGCCTTAAATATACAGGCTGTATGTACAGGCTGTTGTGGGGCCCACCTGAGATCGATCTAAGGGCTGAGATTTTGTAGAGATGTTCTCCTCACCATGTAGATCAACTTCACCAAAAATCAGGTTATTCTAAAACTTCTAACCCAATCAAAAATTGATTAGAAGTTGTTTAAAAATTAACGGTGAAAAATGAACGATGAGAAAAAGAGTTAATGTTTGATGGGGTTAGAAGTTTTAGAATAAATTGATTTTTGGTGAAGTTGATCTACATGGTGAGGAGAACATCTCTACAAAATCTCAGCCCTTAGATCGATCTCATGTGGGCCCCCACAACAACCTGTACATACAGCCTGTATATTTAAAGCTGTATGCCGATCCGGACTCTTTAATGATATCTATAACTTATTATATAAGTAGGGTATGGCAGGATACTCTTAATAGAAAATCACCTATATGAGTGTGTAAGTGAGGGCCGCTTCTATGAGAATATTTTAAGGCTAAAATTCTCTAAAACACTCATGAAACCAGGAAAGTGTTCAAGGCCAAAATGGACAAACCCGTTAGAATCAACTTAACTCAGAAAAGAAACTGTGTAAACCCTATTGTCTTGATTTACATTATATGGCTATACAGTTCAAGACATCATGTTCACTAAGTAGCCAGTAAACCCGGTAGCAGTTAACAAAGGAAGGTTCAAGGCTAAAANATTTTTCACAATAAAAATAATAATTATATAAAATAATATGTATATTATAAATAAATTAATAAATATGTATAAATTTGAGAACACACATCACACATATGTATTGCCTCATATAGGATACAAATTGACATAGATACATTGACTTATGAAATTATGATTATATTAAGAGTCAGGCTCCTTAATTCATATTTTCATAAGTTAGCATGCATATTTATATATAATAATGCATGTGTATACTATATAGGTATATGTGCGGGTTTTTTTTTGGTTTTTTTGGTTTGGTCGTTCGGTTCGGTGTTTTTGGTACGGTTTCGGTTTTTTTGGTTTTTTGAAAAATATGAAACCAAAACCAGACCATAAATATCAGTTTTTGTGGTTTTTCAGTTTTTCGGGTTTTGGGTTTTTTGGTTTTACGGTTTGTCGGTATTTTTTTCAGTTCGGACCGGATTTAAAACTGCACCATATGCAGCCCTAGATTGTACATAATATTCAGATTTCCATATTTTCATGTTTACTTGATTCTCAAGCATGAGGTCACAACCCAAAATTAGAAGGTGAATCAAGAATAGATGACTATCTCTATGGGGCCCACGTTAGTTACTGGCTGTGTAATATATTTTTGGGCAATTTGGCGTTTAGGCCCTAAGTTTTGACCGGTATAACTCTGTGGGCCCCAATGTTGTCCAATTCGTTGTTTGGGCCCTGGGTTCGACTTTTTTGTCGACGGATCGTCTTCACACTTTTTTCTTCCAACTTTACCCTCCGTCCTTTACCTTGTTAACATTAAAGGCTGACAAATTGCACTGACAACGAATAATATTTCCAACTGAAGATTAGAGATCGTTTTCATGGGCAGAATAGTTCCAACTGAAGATTCTGTTGGAAACTTGGCTTAATTAGTGGGACCCAATAATGTTTTGTATGAGTTATAATAGTTTCCGAGTGAATGAGAAAAACTTTTTAATTCCGAAGAGTCCCATTTGGATTGAATTAGTATGTTGGTGTCGTTTCTTATTTGAATAGGTGTCTTTTAGGTTCTTACACCTTTTGTCCTAATTTGTGTCTCTTCCTAAGAGTCGTGTCATCATCTATAAATAGATTCTTTATTCCAGTGTTTTAAAATATCAAAATATTCTAAGTGTGTGCGTCTGTTTTCAAGAGAGAATAATTAAGTGTGATTCATGTGTTTCCTTCCTTAAAGTGCTTTATTGAAGGATTTTGATCGTTGTACCTGGGAGACTAATCGCCATTTGATTCCGTAAGCACCTGTAGCGGGGCGAATATTGTCTTAAAGACATTGAATTTAATTCAAGCCTCGATCTTCTTTGCCTTTTATTTTATTTATTTTTTAACGTTAGAGATTTTGCAGATTCAAGTTAGAGATTTTGATACAGTGGGAACTACAGATTCTTCATCGGAAGCAACTTCAGATCTGAGAACTTCCAAAATTTAAGATCAATCCAACGAAAGAAACAAAATAGGAAGCGCAGCCATGGTGATCTTAATGATGAAGGTCTCCAGTTGTAAAAAATCTTCTCCGGTTAATTGATCTTTAGATCGCCGGACTGAACCTAGAAAACTCACCCTCTTCCTTCAAGATCGTTCAAACCCAAAGAAGATCTCAACACTGAAGCTATAGGCCGATTCAACTGAAAAAAAATTGACTGAACTCTTCGGAGTTCATGGCATTACACCGGAATACTTGAAGGATTTCGTTTGGGTCATAGACTTTGGAAGAGAGAGAAAGGAGAATTTTAGAGAGAGAAAATGAAGAAGAAGTCTCTGTTTAGTATAAAAGGGTGTTTTTTCTCTCTCCAAAATATAAATAGAAGAAGAAAGATGAATGAACAGATAGAGAGGATAATAAGAAAATGTTAAAAAAAAGAACCGATGGTGCTGTCAAACAAAGAAAAATTAGAGTTTATGAGAGGATCTAATATTTCATTTTCTCTTCATCTTCTTCTCTGTATGAATTTTATTTCTCTTCAATTCAATCAATTTGTCTCCTTTTTCTGTTAGGGAGAAAAAAAAAGAGAAAGGACCAGAAATCGTTGCTAGGTTTTTAAGTTTTGTCGGTCGGGTTGTAGATTTGTTGTTTAAAATGGGATGAAATTTCTCTGAAAGTGTCAATTTGTCCACTCTAAAGCTAGGTCGTTTTCTGAAATTGGCTCTGGATCGACTTCAATTAAAGAACCCATTTGTTAGATTCTCAGATAAGAGAGAATTTCAGACTAAACCCACTTCTTCTTTTTCTATTTTTTTTTTTCTTAGGAACACATGGCGGAATAAGGGTTTCTTCTTAAGTGGAAATTTTAGGGTTTTTTCTTGTTGTTTTGTTGAAATGAATGAATGAGATGAGATGAGATGTCTCTGAAGCTTTTACTGGATTTGAGGGATTTCAAGTACGGCGGTTAAGAACTGAGCTTCAATTCTCTTGTTTCTGAGATTACCCAAGTTGGAGATTCAGATAAAAAATCTCTTTCTTGTAAGTTTTTTCCAGCCCCCTTTTTGTTGAATTGTAATAGGAGTGTTTTAAACCTCGATTGCCGAAGCAGCTCGTCGGAACCATAGCTAAACAACCCCTCTCCACGTCGAGTAATGCTACAGGCACCCCGGATTTGCACACAAAATCATACCCGGGGTCTAATTTGGGTCTAATTTGAGTCTAACTTGGTCTAACGTAGGTCTAATTTTGGTCTAATTTGAATAAAATAATCAGAGGTATTAGCAAAGGTGCAAATCCAAGGTGCTTGTAGCATTTCCCCTCCACGTCACCGCAACTCTTCTCGCCAAGCTTGTAGGATTTCGTTTGGGTCATGTAAAAATGGGAAGGGTTTCAAAATTTTTTAAAAAGATCAAAAAGAAATAAAGTTGAGTGACATGAGTCAGACATACACCATAATTGTCCGTAAAATAAGTCAGTAAGTTAATAAGTAAGTAATTGAGGACGCGGGGCAAAATAGGAAGAGAAAAAAAAGAAGACGGTCCGTGGACGGAACAGTAGAATTCCGGACCCAAACAATGAATTGGACAACATTGGGGCCCAAAGAGTCGTACTGGTCAAAACTTAGGGCCTAAATGCCAAATTGACCTATATTTTTTAATCTTCTCTCCATTCCAAGCGTAAGCTTCCATCTTTGACTTTTCAAACCATCCATAAATTGATTAAAGAATCCAAGCATATTTTGCATTGCATGTGGGGCCTACCTATCAAACCACAAACACTTTGCTGATGTCGTCACATATTTCTTCAAAAGTAATTCATCCCATTTTGATATTACTACGGAATGATGTCATGGTGACATCATTTATATTCACTTTCCAAAAATATAGAATTGCTTTCTTTTTGTGCATATTTGCCATCCATTTGATTTGGCACATAATTTTGACCGTATTTGATTAGGGTTTGACATCTTTGCGTGTATGGTAATTTTTCTGCAATAATACAAAAATAATTAGAAATAAGAAAATTCAAGCACTAACTAATATAAATTAAGTGATAATTATATACAATTTAAGCACTCATCAGAAATGGAGATTGTTCTTGTCGTAGAAACTAGCAATTTTGTAACAAAAATCTAAGATGATAAGTAGAGGTGTATATGGTTCCGAATCCAAGATGCACAGGTGACGAACAGAAATGCACTTTCATTGGATCAGAGCTAGATAATAAGCAGCGGCAAGAATTGATAATTTTACTTACCAGGAATATCGACTTGCTCGCCTGGAAGATGAGTGACATACCAGGTATTGATCCATCAATTGCTTTTCATAGTCTGAATGTTTCAAAGGGATTTAAAGCAGTTAAGCAAAAGCCAATACGACTTTCACCTCGTTACTATGCAGCAGTTAATGAGGAGATCGATAGACTTTTGGCTGCAAATTTCATAATGGAAGTTCAATACCCGGAGTGGATTGCTAATATTGTTGCCGTACCTAAAAAGAATGGTAAAATACGAGTATGCATTGATTTCACAGACCTTAATTGAGCTTGTCATAAGGATAATTATCCTTTGCCTAACATCGATAGAATGGTGGAAGCAACATCTGGTCACCAGTTACTTTCCTTTATGGATGGATATTCTGGTTACAACCATAACCCAATGAATCCACTTGATGAAGAGAAAACTGCATTTATAAGAAACAGGGGACTTTACTGTTACCGTGTCATGCCATTCGGTTTAAAGAATGCTGGTGCAACTTACCAACGTCTGGTCAACAATATATTTGAAGATATGATAGGGATCACCATGGAAGTTTATGTGGATGACATGCTGGTTAAAAGCAAGAAGAAAGAAATGTATTTCGTAGATTTCAAGGCAACACTGGATCGAATCAGAGAGTATAATATGAGGATAAACCCTGCAAAATATGCTTTTGGGGTTTGTTCAAGAAAATTTTTGGGCTATCTAGTAACCAGGAGAGGAATAGAAGTCAATCCCGATCAGATTCGAGCCTTGTTAGAGATGCCAGCTCCAAAAAGTAAAAACGATGTCCAAATTTTAACTAGACGATTGGCAGCTTTGGGAAGATTTGTCTCCCGATCATCTGATAAGTGTCAGCCCTTCTTCAATCTATTGCAAAAGCAAACAACATTTGATTGGATAGATTATTGTCAAGCTACCCTAGAAAGTATAAAAAGTTATTTGAGTAAAGTACCTATTCTTACTCGTCCGCTGGATTGGGAAGTTTTGGGGTTACATGTTTCAGCTACAATATGCTCTGTAAGCACTGTTCTTGTTCGAGATGAGTGTAAAGTTGAAAAACCCATATATTTTGTAAGTAAGTCTTTAACTATATCTGAGATGAAATATTCTAATATTAAGAAGCACATATATGTGGTAGTCTTTGCATCTCAAAAATTACGTCCTTATTTTGAGGCACACTCAATAAAGGTCATTACGGAGTTTCTTTTGAAGATGGTGTTATCAAGAGTCCAGAAGATGGGATGCTTGGCAAAGTGGACGGTTCAGCTAGCACAATTTCACATTAGCTTCCGGCCTCGAACTGCAGCTAAGGGGCAAGTAGTAGCTGATTTACCTATAGTAGAAACTACACATGATGTTGGACATAAAATGGATTCCAATATTGATGATGACGATGATATCTTGTGGACTACAGAAGGTAGATGGAGAATATTTGTAGATGGTGCAGTAAACGACCTGGGAGCTGGAATTGGTGTTGTTGTAGTCACACCAAATAATAATAGAATTGAGCTGTCAGCGAGACTATAATTTGTGGTTTCGAATACCAAAGCTGAATATGAAGCTTTCCTGAAAGGACTCCAAATGGCCAAAGAGTTGAACTTAGAAGAATTTACAGTTTATAGTGATTCACAATTGGTTACATATCAAGTGGATCGTACTTTTGGAGCAAGAGATGATAGGATGATACAGTACTTGGACAAGGCAATGGAAATAATTCAGCAGTTCAAAAACATTCTTATGAAGCGCATTCCCGCAATAAGAATAGGCATGCAGATGCTTTAGCATACGTTGCCTCGATGTTACCAAGTACCCAGGGAAGAAAACTCAGCATCGATGAACTCAATGAGTCCGCGTTACTGCAACAGTGCCAGGTATCATCTATTTGGGCAGATGTTACTGATAGCTGGATGTATCCAATTTACAACTATCTGAAAGATGGAATCCAACCAGCAGATAAAATGGAAGCATAAAAGTTAAGGATTAAATCATTGAGCTACGTTTTGTTGAATGATGAGTTGTACAAGAAATCTTACCTTGGCCCTTTACTAAAATGTGTAACCGAAGAAGAGGGAGTTCTTCTATTAAAGGAGATACGTGAAGGCAATTGTGGAAATGATTCAGGGAGAAGAACTCTAGCACAAAAAGCACGGGCTCAAGGCTATTTTTGGCCTTTTATACAAGCAACTTTCTAATAAAGTGGTAACCAGTTGTGATCGCTGTCAGAGGTATAAAATAAGATGACATGTTTGACGTCCTTTATCTTATTTATTCTACCTTTTTTATTACTACCTATTTTTAACCAAGATGGTTATATGCATGCTAAGAAAATACATGCACCAGCATTTGAGCTTCAAAATGTCTTAAGTCTATGGCCATTTATCTAATGGGGGCTTGACATTGTAGGACCATTTGTTAAGGAAACTAGTAATTTTCTTAAACAAATTTTACTTTTATAGATTTTTTTTGCCATAAAGAAAACTTATGATTATGAATTTCCTAAAAAGGCTCCTAGCGATAGTCAATACCTGCTGGTAGGAACTGATTATTTTACCAAGTGGATTGAGGCGGTGGCCTTAGTATATACAAAGGAAGAAGATGTGATAAAATTCATCTGGGAACACATTATTTGCAGGTTTCCTTATTAAACACTATCTTCAATTTTCATCTGTAATATAAAAAAATTGTATTAGGACAATTCGACATCTTTACTCTAACTTTTTGGTTTCTAGGTTTGGATTGCCTTTAGCAATTGTCATAGATAATGGTCCACAGTTTGTGGGAGAATTATCATCGTGCATTGCAGCGTTCCTATAACAAGAAGATACATCCAAGGGAATTAGTTCCAGGAGATTAGGTACTGCGGCGTGTTTTTCTAAATACAAATGAGGCAAACGCAGGAAAACTCGCAGCCACTTGGGAAGGGCCTTATATCATCCATAAGTTAGCAGGACATGGTCCATTTTACCTTGTAACAATAGATGGTGAGGTCATTGGTTCACCATGGAACATCATGAATCTCAAAAAATATTATCCATGAAAAAAGATGTAATATCAGTTCATATATGACAAAAAATAATGATATCTTCTCTACATGTATGGTTAGTTCGATCTCCCATATAAATAAATTGATCCAGGTTTCTAGCTACATCCCAAAAGCTGGGTCCTTATCTGGTTTCCAAGATTTAGCCTGAGATCTTGGTTTTTTTTCCGTTTACATACAAATCGGCATGGTTTCTAGTATTCATCCCAAAAGGTAGGCATTGAAAGGTTTTTTCAGTTGTACGTCTAATATACTGGTGGGTTTAGAGCTTGTACCCGAAAGCTTATGGTTTTTTGGCATTTCCTACCTCAACAATGCCGACGATTTACTACTTTATCCTAAAAGCTTGGTTTAGACTTTCACCCAGAAAGTTTCAGTTTTTAGCTTAATCTCTATCGAAAATCTAAGCAGTGGTTTCATAGGCTTCTCCACTACCAAAACCAAAGCCGATGTTTCTAGCTACAACCCTAAAGCTAGCACAATATACAAGATATACAAAATATAATAAATACTTTCAGCTATATACTACATGAAGACATAACATTTCATCTAGTGTCAAGTAGGAATATTTGCAATCCAAAATAGGACTGACAAGATTGTTAGTTCATAAACTTGTCCATACGAAGAACAAAAAAAAAAAAGAAAAAAATAAGAAAGAAGAAGAAGAAAAAAAGAGTTTGGTAAGTAAAAATAAAAGGGTAGTTCCAAGATCCTATTATAACCCTACACAGTACTTTAACATTATATATGCATTTTAAAAAAAAAGAGTATTAGTCCCTATTTATGATATTTTTCCTTACCATCATCAATGATGTTGCTCCTTCTTTGATGATCTTTGAGTTTGTCCAGTTTATCAACTTTCTTTTATCTTCCGGCATACACAGATTTTCCAACATTGTAAAACATTGGACGGAATCCTTAAAAATTGGTTCGGATGCAGGAACATCTAATGGAGGCTGTTGATGGGTACGTTTGGTAGTTGTAGATTTTTTGACAAGAGGCTCTGTAGATTGAACTTCATCAGATGAAGTATCTTGGAGAACAAATTTCGTTTCTCAGAGAAGGAAAATTTCTTCTTTGACTCTTTTGGAAAAATTTACTATTCCTGATGCAGGGCAATTTCATCTTGATTAGATGGGTTACCCGTATCCACTTTGGGGTTTTATTCTTCTTAGGGAGAGCTATTTTCACCGAAGTCAAAATCATCTATATTCAGGTTGTATTGAGATACGCCAAGAATTTTTTCAGAAGTAGAAACAGTATCCACCTTTGGCTGACTTAGGTTTTCTGTTTCTAGAAAGAAGTTATCTAGGGATCTCTTGACAGAAACGAGTTTTGGCTCAGTTGTTGTGCTGAAACCAGGGGAGTCAACAATGTTAGGTTTTCCTTGTAAATCATACGAATTTACTGCTGCACTCTCATTTATATCCTTTTCAACTTTGGAATAGGTTGCAGAAGTACTTACAGATCGCATGGATCTCGCAATAGATTGAGTAATCTTTCTTGGCCTTAGCGGATCTTCGAGTTTTTCACTCTTTTTCTTTGGAGCTGCGACAGGTTTTTTACCTATGGACAAAATGGAGGCAAAAGTTAGGTTTTTGTATGACGCTTAATTTAATCATAGAGCAATATTAGAGTTTTATTTTCAGTTACCTTTATTTACCAAATTTTTTGGCACACGACCTAGGGTTTAGTCGGGACATTCCCAGTTACCAGATACTAACAGGGGATTGTCCATCCAATTTCTTTCGAGATTTTGATCTGATTCTATATTACTGATCCAAGGTGTTTCATCTGGTCTTGAAACAAGATAATAAAATTTCCTATGACTTCCAGGGGTGCTTCGCAGGATGGATACTTTCCGTATCTCTTCTATGCCAAAGTTCAGTGAGTTTTTCTTGTTGAAATCTTCAATTACAGGCATTATTCGGTAGAAATTTCCGTTCATCTGCCCAGGAGTGCAGTTGTAAAATGATAGCGTCGATTGCAGTAGAGGACTTAACGGAAATCGGAGGCCACATTGGAGCTGTCCTTCTACTACAAAGATCTCATTCCCTTCTGTTTTTTCCCTAAGTTCTGTACCGTACTTGATGAATACAAATGCAAGAATGTTAAACTCTTGATGGATGCTTTCAATGGTTCGCCGAGGCATTTTCTAGAGATTCTTCTTCTTTTCTTTTCTTGAGATTGTTTTTCTTTTCTCTTCTTTGACCCAGGAATAAAGGAGTATTGGTTTTTAAAGAGGTAAAAATTAGGTTATAGTCACTTCCTCGGTAGTTCCTAATTCAAATTTCAAAATTGAAATATAGAATGAGGTAGAAAGGGACAAGACGGTTGTGTAACTGTGTCATTCCTTTCGATTTCTTTCAAAGGGGGGGGGAGAAGAATAGATATACGATTTAAAAAACAATTAAATATTTTTTAAGAAAATTTTTTTAAGAAAAGTTTTCTTGATCAAATCTTAAAATGAAATTATGATTTATCAAGAAAAAGAGACAATATGTGGAGGTATTTTCTAGTAAAGTAAGTCATCTAAGAACAAGATGATTTGACTGAGACTTAAAAGAGATTCATCTAGTGACAAGATGAATCACAGATAAGTAAAAAGTATATCATTTGGTAATAAGATATCAGTAGAAGAAAGAATAGATAAATTTGTGGTAAAGAAGGTAAATAATTGATAAGAAAAGGTTAAAACTTGAAGATAGAGGTTCGAATGGGTTCCAGCTAATAAATAGTTATTAAATAGATGATGTAGCATGTAGAGCCAAGAAACACGGGAAGAGGAATGTAGAGAAAGTCACGTGTAGAGGAGCGTAGGGAATTAGTCTGACGTGGCAAAGAATAGTGTGGGATGTATCAATATTCATGGTGAGCTAATTTCTGTCTGTAACACCCTAAATTTTCTTAGTTGGGTTGGACCCGAAAGTGGGCTTTAAGCCCATGGGCCCAAATCAGCCTATAAAATAGTTTGGATGTAAGTCTAAAATTATTAGTTAGTTAGTGGAGTGGAAACATAGAAACCATGCCCTAGGATCCATGCATGCATAAAATGAAAAGAAAATAATTATTTTTAAGAGTTTGAGTGCGAAATGGAACTAATATATATAAAATAATATATATATATAGGTGTGGGGCGTCTAAATGGGCCCTACATATTAAATAGAAAAACATGGCCATCAAGAGTGCGCCACATATTGAGGGTGTTTTGAATTTTTGAAAAGTCTTTTAAAAATAAAACTCTATCTTTTAAATGTTTTAAAAACTATAAACACCTCTTTATCCTAGATAAATACTACATTATCCTTTTAACTAGATAATTATCCTCAAACTTGGAAAATAGGTATTAGATTACAACCATTAGATCATGTTTATCTAAATTATAGTCAATCCTAATCATCCAAAAAGGTTTCCCAAATCCTAAATATTCCTTGTTTTGAATTATCAACTAAAACCTAAATTCTATCCCTATTTTATCTCAAATTCGTAGTAGATAATTATAGCCATTAGATTGATTTGATATCTAATCTCAACCATTCAAATTAGACAAATATTAGAAGCTAAAAATTAGCCCCTTCTTTTTTATAGAAATCAATTTTTATAAAGCTAGCATAATTATTTTATTTTTGATAAATGCAAGGGAGAGTGTTTATTTTTAAAAAGTGTGTTGGATAAGGTAGGGGAGGGGGGCTGGTCGAACCCTATAAATACCCCTCACCCTAGTTCGAACTCCTCACACCACTCAACTCTCTCCGTCTCTCTTAGTTTCTCTCTAGTTCTCTCTTTCAAGTTCAAGAAGAAGAAAAACCCAAAAATCCTTCAAAATTCTCTCTTCTCTTCTTCTTCTTCTTCTTCTTCTTTTCTTTCTTTTTCTTTCTTTCTACTCTTTTCTTCTAAAACCTTTGTTGAAGAAGAAGTCAAGCTTGGAGCCCTAAAAGACCTTCGGAGAAGAGCCGTTCATAAAGCCTCGAGGATTTAAGCGAAATAGGTAGGGAAAATGGAATGACCTCCCATCTCATATGATGATGTCCACCATTAATCCAAGAATAAACTTGTTTATTCTGGCTTAGATCTGGACATTTCAATATAAATAGGGGTTGATCTTTCATTGTTGAAATTAACTAATCACCCCTAACCTCAACAAGTTCTTGGAGTGTTTAGCTCGAAATTTATAGATTCTAAGCTTGTTGAACTTGGTTCAAATCCTTCCCATTTCAAACCAAAAACTCTATTTTTGTGTGCTGGTAGATTTTCGGTGGTTGTGCTTGGAGTGTCAAGCTCGTGGTGACATACTCGAGGAGTAGAGTATTGGTTCAAGGTGCGAGACTTGCGGAGTTCAAGTTGGAGATACATCACAGTCCACTAAAAGGCAAATTTGTGGAGTTCGAATTTGTGGAAAAACTGTACACCGTAGCTGTTGGAGCGTAGAGGGAGTCATAATTCGTGTCAATCGAGTAGTAAATCGGTTTGTAAGTTTTTATTAACTTCTAGTGGATTCTTTTCGGACTAGGTCCCAGGGTTTTTCCCAGTTTGGGTTTCTTCGTAAACAAAATCTCTTGTGCATATTTTCAAACTTGTTTTGAGATTGAAATATTCGATTATTGTTTCTGCATATTAAGAATCGAATAAGTCAATACTTTTGTAAGAGATTATTGTTTTGTGTTTTATCACCTTTATAATTGTTTGGGGAAATTTGGATTTAGATCCTAACTTTTGACCGATTTTAAAGTTTGGACCCTAATGTTGTCCAATTCTGAGTTTAGACCCTAACTTCACGATTTTCATCCAAATTCTGTCAATCTCTTTTTTTTGTTCCAATTTTACCCTATGTCCTTTAACTCGTCCGTACTTACCTACTGACACTGACAACTAAAAGTGAAAGTATAAAATCCTTACGGTTATTAGTTGGAATAACCGTATGTCAATGTGACTAAGGTTAAGGATTACACAATCACCAAATAAAAATAATATTGGTGATAAAGATGGAAACTAAAATCTCTAGTCAAGAGTATTGACTTATTCGATTCTTTAATATGCGGAAACAAGAATCGAATATTTNGACTCACTAGACTCTAACTCAAGTTACATTGACCATCTTGAGTTTACCTTTGACACGAAATTCGACAAACATAAAACATGGACCTTTCAAAAAGACTATCACATCATTGACATTTTTTTATTATCCTTATTTTAAACATTTTATTATTATCCCTATTTTCTTTTACCTCATCACCGTCACCACCGCCACAACCATTTCCACCACCACACTAGACCTCGCCAACACCACTATCTCACTGGCTCCACCATCACCACCGCATCACCGACTCCAACACCATCACCACTAAGATTAAAGGGAAACTAGATCTGGTTTTGATCTTCTAGAGAGAGAAAGAAGAGAGAGAGGGAGATCTAGAGAGACATCTGATGATAATGAGGCTATAAGAAAGAACCAGATCGGCTGAGAGGAGAAGAAGAAATGGTTCTAGTGATGGAGTCTTGTACTGGAAATTCATTTTGATTGACGGTGGTGATGCGGTGGTTGTTGTAACGATGATGGTGGCGGCCGATGGTCGTTATGGTGGCGTCTGGTGGTCGTTGCAGTGTCCGTAAGAGGAACATACGATGATGATGACGGTGACCGGTAAAAAACCCAGCTTGTTTGTAATCTATAAACCAGATCCAGATCTGAAATTTTTTTGATCTAGATCTGGAATTATTATTCCAGATCCAACTCTCTCAC
>MVGT01003140.1:18366-35942 GCA_002174775.1 Macleaya cordata
ATGTCCTCATCAGAACTGGAGGAGTCAGAGGAATCCTCATCTGTAGAGTCATCATCAGGCTCAATGGGGCGATCATGACTGGTCTTGGATCTCCCCTCCTCTGGCACAGCCGGAATGCCTTCAGCTCCAACCTTTTCTGCAATGACATTCACAACGGGCACCAACATCTTCAGGTATGCAAGGATGGTGTTGGTGGCCTGTGCTTGTGCAACCCGTGCCTGTCGTCGAATCTCCCTCCGANCAGCGGTGGAGTCGGGTTGATGGTGGTAAAGATGGTGATGATGATCAAGGTGGTGGTGAAGGAAGGACAAATTTTTTTTTTATCTGATCAACCTGAGATCACGGGGATCATGCTTGCTGACGGTGTCTAGCAGTAGTCGTCTTCATCTCCTTTGGCTTCTTGTAAGCCTCAAGAACTGGTTCAATTAATGCCCGAAAACTCGAATTTGAATAGATTTTTACCGGTTTTAAGGTTTGAATCCCCTTCACGGCTGAACTGCAGACTGGATTTAAGTCAGCCCGTTGGATGATGCCTTAATCTGTTTTTAGATTTGCCTTGATTCATAACAAACTCAGAAAATGATGATGGTGGTGTCAATGGCGGAGCCGTAGTGGTGGTAGTGTGTGGTGGCCACTATTAATTAGTGAGAATAAATCAAACAATAATGATATTTGGACTTTTGCTTTTACAAAACCCATGTCAGACGCTTATGTGGCAGGCTGGGACCCACCACTTTACCCTCCCAAAAGTATTTTGAGGGGGTTTCTAACTTATGTGGCAGTGGGACCCACCATACTACATACGGCACTACTGTAAATCAAATATTCAAATTGTTTAAAAAAAATTCAAAAAAGAAATTAATTAGTGTTAGTGATGTGTGACATCAATCTCGTTGTTAGTGTCAGGTCGTTGACAGGTTAGAGGGTAAAAATGGAAAGAACATAAGAGATTGACGGAATATGGATGGAAAAGTGGATGTTAGGGTCTAAACTCAGAATAAGACAACATTAGGGTCTAAACATTAAAACCGGTCAAAGGTTAGGGTCTAAACGCAAATTACCCCTAATTTTTATTAGGTGATTGTGTCATCCTTGACCTTAGTCACTTTGACATACGGTGAATCCAAATAAACCGTAGGGCATTTAGATTTTCAATTGGTATCCGAGCGGGTTTACTTGCTGGGTTTAATAACGTAAGTGTGATCCATGTAGTGACTAAATGGATTCACAAATAGAAGGTAGTGCTATAAACAAACTACCATTATTCAATGGTAGCAACTATCCTTATTGGAAAGCTAGAATGAGGGCTTTCCTAAAGTCCCTAGACCAAAACGTTTGGAGAACTGTAGAAGTAGCTTGGACTCCTCCTACTATGATGACCTGTACCGGAGATAACTCTAAGGAAGTTCCCAAACCGAAAGACCAATGGACTTCGGATGAGAGTGATGCAGCCTCTAGAAATAGTAAAGCACTCAATGCTATCTATGCTGCTGTCACCGCCGATGAATTTCTTCGCATCTCTAATTGCAAAGTAACCAAGGAAGCATGGGACATTTTAATGGTCACCTATGAAGGTACTAGGACTATTAGAATAGCAAAGCTTCAAATGTCGACCACCTAATTTGAAACTATTAGAATGGATGACAATGAAACCTTTGATGAATTTTATGCTAAATTGAATGACATTGTCAACAACTCCTTTACATTAGGTGAAGTTATTTCTAACTCTAAAATAGTTCGTAAAGTTTTGAGATCTCTTCCTGAGAGATTTCAAGCCAAAGTTACGGCTGTTGAGGAGAGCAAAGATATTGATGCTATTCTCCATGAAGAACTTGCAGGGAATTTAAAGAAATTTGAGGTTAGTTTCAAATCTTCAAGGAAATCAAAGAACATTGCTTTTATAGGCTCAAAAAGCTCCAAGGAAGAGAATGACCTCTCTAGTTATGAAGAAATGGCTATTCTCACAAGACACATCAAGACCTTCTTAAAAAACAAAAAGGAGAAGTTTCAAAAGCCAAGGTTTGGCTATTCCTCCAAAACAAGGCCTCATGACAAATTCAAGAACTTTGATAAAAAGTTAGAGAAGAAGAACTCCATAGAAGTACAATGCTTCAAATGTCATAGCTTTGGACACATGGCTAATAAATGTCCAAACAAAGCTCCGGCCAAAGTCAAAAAAGCAATGAAAGTCACACTAGACGATACTAGTGATGAAGAAATCAAAGAGGAAATGAATGGTATGATTGCAACTCTCTCACAGATTTTCAAAAATGCTGACACTTTTAGTGAACATGAGGAAAGTGATGAAGAAATCGATCCGGAAGAATTATGTGCTAATCTCCTAAAAAAGAGCATGGATTTATCTAAAGATAATAAGGTGTTGAATGAGAAGTTGACATTCATTCAAACTGAAAGAGATGAAGCCATGATTAAGTTGCAAGAAAGTTCCATCAAACAAAACAACTTGAATAGGAGATCTCAAGGCTACTTACCAAGATTATCTCTCTTGAGTTGGATCATGGGGAAGCTTTAGATAAAATTAAGTCTCTTGATTTCACTCTTGCTTCAACCAAGAGAGACTTGATCTTATCAAATGACTTGTTAGATAAATTTAATCATTATTCTAATTTTATATCTAACTTGTTGAATGCAACCAAGACTGCAAATGATAAGGAGGGATTGGGTTATAATGCTACAACTAGTTCTAACTCACCACAAGGAACAAAGTTTGTGAAAGCCAATGAGCAACATGTCTAAATGATTCCTCCAAAGAGCACACTCGCTCAAACCAGCAAAAATCTGGGTAAGGCAAAAGGCACGTATTTTGCTGAAGTGTGTTCTTATTGTGGTGTTTCAGGTCACTTGCAAAATACTTGCAAATTTTATATGTTCAATGAACAAAGAAAAACAAATCTTCTCTATCAATACAAAGAACTGCAAGCAAAAGCAAGGAACCTATCTGGTGAGATCTCAAAACTCACAAGGAGTACACAAGGTAATGTACCCAAAGGTAAAACTCCTTACAACTCAAAGAAAGAACCTACTAAAGCCAAAGTGGTCATTCCTAAAACCACTAAACCCACCCTAGTTAACACCAAAGAAAAATCCTTGTGGGTTAAAAAAAGTGAGATAAAGGCTAATGTTGCTTGATTGCTTATAAAGCATGTAACTCACTTGATTGGTTTTTTGATAATGGTTGTAGCAGGCACATGACTGGTGAAGAATCATGTTATAGTCACTTCAAAAGTCAAGTTGGGAAGTTGTAACATTTGGTGATGGTAGCACCGCTTATGTCAAAGGTAAAGGTACGATTAAGTTAACCAGTGTACCGAAAATCAAGGATGTACTCTATGTTGAAGGTATGAAAGCTAACCTTTTAAGTATTAGCCAAATTTGTGACACTAACTATTCCGTGAAGTTTACCTCCAATGGTTGTGAAATTAGGAATGGTGATGGTAAATGTGTTATGATTGGTAGGAGATCTAGTAGTAATTGCTATATAATTGATGGATCTCCTAACCTTACATGAAATTTGTCTAAACTTGATGCTACTCACCTTTGGCACCAAAGACTTGGTCATGTCAACTTCAAAGACCTAGCAAAGATTGCTAACAAGGGGTTAGTACGTGGGCTGCCCATGGTAAGTAAAAATGTTGATGACGTATGTGGACCATGCCACAATGGTAAACAAACTAGAAGTCCACATAAATCATCAAAAGATATTGCTACCACCAAACCATTGTAATTAATTCATATGGATCTTATGGGTTCAATGAGAACTGAGAGTATTGGTGGAAAGCGATACATCTTAGTCATGGTTGATGATTTTTCTAGCTATACTTGGATTGCTTTTCTTAGGAAAAAATCTTATACTTCTGATGAATTTTTTATTATACGCCAGCAAATTCAAAATGAGCGAGATTTCAAGATCAAATGGATAAGAAGTGACCATGGTACAGAATTAAAGGACTCAAAAGTTGAAGATTTTTGTGACAAAAATGGCATAAAGCATGAGTTTTCAGCACCCATAACTCCTTAACAAAATGGGGTTGCCGAAAAAAAGAATCGTGTAATTCAAGAAATGTCTAGAGCACTTCTGCATAGCAAAAATTTAGCACAATGGTTTTTGGGTGAAGATGTTTTTACTGCATGTTACTTGGTTAACCGAGTCTATCTCAGACCCAAAACACTCAATACCCCATATGAACTTTGGTTTGGTAAGAAACCAAATTTAAGTTACCTTCATATCTTTGGGAGTCCATGCTACATCCTTAGGGATAGAGAAAATTCTAGAAAATTTGACCCCAAAAGTGATAAAGGAATCTTTATTGGGTATGCTTTGGATAGTCAGGCCTTTCGTGTCTACAACAAAAAGACCGAAACTATCATAGAATCTATTAATGTTGTTATTGACGATTCTAAAATTTCTTCCTCTTTAGATACAGCTGAAGATGACAATCTTGTTGAAGGTAAAACTGTATAAACCAAACTTGATTCAGATAATGATGATGATGCATCTACCTCCCAAGAGTCGGATGAAAAACAGGATACTTCACAAGACTTGACTACAAATGGTCAAGTTGTTGAACTTGGAAATCCTCCTCAAGACCATCTAACCACATGGGTTCAACGATTACACAATACCAATGAAATTATTGGAGGGATTGATACCGGTGTTCAAATACGGAGACAAGTTCAAAACATTGTAAATTATGTATGTTATGTTTCCATGTATGAACCTACTAATGTGGTTGTTGCTTTACAGGATGAAAATTGGATACAAGCAATGCAAGATGAGCTTGGCTAGTTCACGAGGCAAGAATGTGGAGTCTTGTACCTCATCCAAAGAATACCAATATCATTGGTACCAAATGGATCTTCAAAAATAAATCTGATGAATTTAGAACTGTTGTGAGAAACAAGGCTAGACTTATTCCACAAGGGTATTCTCAAATTGAAGGTGTAGACTTTGATGAAACCTTTACTCCAGTTGCAAGACTAGAGTCTATAAGGTAGTTATTGGCGGTTACTTGCTATTTAAAATTCAAACTTTTTCAAATATATGTCAAAACAACCTTTCTAAATGGCATCCTACAAGAAGAAGTGTTTGTAGAGCAAAGTAAAGGATTTGAAGACCCCATCAATCCTAATCATGTCATCGATTGAAGAAAGCCCTTTATGGTTTGAAACAAGCTCCAAGAGCATGGTATGATAGATTGACTACTTTTTTTTCTTAGAAAAGGATTCTCAAGAGGGGGAGCTGATAAAACCATGTTTATTAAATGGGCTAAAAATGATGTTCTTGTTGCTCAAATCTATGTAGATGACATAGTATTTGGTTCTACCTCAACCAAGCCAACTGAATCCTTCTCAAATCTTATAAGCAAGGAGTTTGAAATGAGTATGGTTGGAGAACTAACCTTCTTTTTTGGATTGCAGGTTAAGCAACAAAAAGATGGGATATTTATATCTCAATCAAAATATGCCAAGGATCTCATAAAGAAGTTTGGCATAGAATCTGCAAAAGATGCTCGCACACCAATGGGAACCACTACAAAGTTAACAAAGAACTTAGCTAGACAGGAAGTAGACCAAAAATAATATAGAAGTATGATAGGAAGTCTTCTTTATCTTACATCTAGTCGCCTTGATATTTCTTTTAGTGTAGGTGCTTGTGCTCGCTATCAAGCAAAACCTAAAGTGTCACACTTAACTGCAGTCAAACGAATCATTCGTTATGTTAAAGGAACTCTTGGTTTTGGCTTGTGGTACACTAATGGCACAAATTCTGAAATAGTGGGCTATTCTAATGCAGATTGGGCAGGCAATGTTGATGATAGGAAAAGTACTTCAGGAGGCTGCTACTTTATTGGACACAACTTGGTAGCAACTTGGTAGCATGGCAAAGTAAGAAACAAAATTCTCAATCCTTGTCAACTACTGAAGCAGAATATATTGCTGTTGGATCGTGTTGCACTCAATTATTATGGATGAAACAAATGTTGTCTGACTATGGCATTGAACATGATTCTATAACCGTGCTTTGTGATAATACCAGTGCCATTGATATTGCTAGGAATCCAGTGCAACACTCTAGGACTAAACATATAGACATAATATATCACTTCATTTATGATTTAGTTGAAAACAAGGTGATTTGTCTTGAGTTTGTTCTACCAAAAAATAATTGGCTGATTTCCTTGTAAAACCTCTAGATATTCTTAGATTTGAACTCCTTAGAAGATCAATTGGTGTGGTTGTTATTAACTAATTGTTTTCTTATCGCTCTTTCCCAGTTTTTGCATTGCATATCTTTTTGGGTTGAAGAGTGAGTTGTGTTTATTGGTTTACTTTCAAAACACTGCATTCTAATATTAATGTTCTTAAGTATTCTTACTGTTTCTAACGGCTATCTTTTGTAAAATGCTTGAACATAAAAGAGATTTCACAAATTTGATTTGATTTACCTTATTTTGATTTAGCTTGTGAATCTCTATAAGGAATCCACATACTCTCTTGACTGATCTATTGGTTCTTGTGCACATAAGGAGTCTCTTGAATAAGTGTGATTTTATCCTAATTGGATCATTAGATGGGTTGAAAATAAAGCTCATGATTCATTGATGGACTGAACCAGCTGGTTGGACTCTCTCTCACTAGGATATTGTGTTTTGATGAAGTGCTGAAAAATATTGTTATATCTTGTTATGAAACATCACCAAAACAGTAAGCTCTCGTAAAAGATCTTGAGCTTGGTGCAACACCAAAAGAGTGAGTTCTCGTAAAAAATATTGAACTCGGTATTTGAACATAAAAAAGAGTGAGATCCCACAAAAAGATTGGGAACTCAATGTTCTTTCTTCATCTTGACCTTATGGTGATTCACTTGATTCCAATACGGGTACTTTTTTGGTTGCGTCTCCTCGGATAAGAGTCGCTTGCAAGTTCAAGGAAAATATTGGTGCCTTCTTATTGATCCATGTCTCATGCTCTTAATTGTCTCAAATGTTTTATCATATGCTCAAACATGAAGGTCATTTATAGGTTGCAAAGTAAGATGGTTTTTTTATGCTGGGTAAGGTTCAGGTTTGAAGAAATTGATAATATGGACATCCTTATCTTATATTCCTTTTATGATGATCTCACATAATGATATTGTTATCTCAACACACACACACACACACACACACACACACACACACACACACTGATCATCTATAAGAATATCGTGGTGCTACTTATTTTGAGAACCAACAAGGCTTTATTCGAATAAGGTTTAGCAAATTCATGTTTGCAAAAATCCTATGTTAATTGCATTATATTTTTCATAGCCTTGTGTAATAGGTCACACATCTTAGTCATACCTTGATTCTATCAAAATATTTCATTAAAAATGAGTTTTATTGGTTATTTGTCAAAATTTTGGTGATTTTGCATTTCAGTTTCAAAACCAAAATGACTAGTTTCGAAACCAAATTTCAAAGGTGATGGTTTCTCAAAATTAGTTTCGAAACCAACAACATCGGTTTCGAAACCAAATTTGACTTGTGATGACTTTGTTCTTCAGTTTCAAAACCAATTCTGTTGGTTTTGAAACCAAAAGGGACTTGGAAACAATTTTGTTTTCAGTTTCGAAACCAAATTGGTTGGTTTCAAAACCACAATTTACCTGAAGACATTTTTTGTTTTCAGTTTCGAAATCAAACTGTTTGGTTTTGAAACCAAAACTTACCAAAAGACATTTTTGTTTTCAATTTCGAAACGAAACCAAAATGTACCTGAAGATATTTTTGCGTTTTCAGTTTCGAAACCAAAAATTTGGTTTCAAAACCATCACCGATTTTCGCGATTTCAAGGGCATTTTAGGGGTTATTAAAAGGGGTTTTGAAACCTTTTCATTTCTAATCGTCTATTTTAGTTTCGAAAGAAGAGAGTAAGGGTTTTCAAAAGTTTTTAAGGTTTTTAGATCGATTGGCTAGGATTTTCACGCGATTTGAAGAAGTCCTTCGGGGATTTTGCGATTTGGGTCAGCTATCGTCATCTTCCTCCATTCTTCACTAGTTTTCCTTTTGAAACCGTAGTTTCTCTGGTTGTTTTGGTTAGATCATCTTGCATCATGTCTTTAAAACGACCAACCCCTTCCTTCCCTACTCCCTCTATCCCAAAGAGGCCACGATCCTCAACGGGTTCTTCACAATCCTTTTGCCCTAGAACAGAAAAGAAGTTTTACTCGATGGATTGTTACAAGCTTTATAACCAAACTTCCAAAAGCGTTCCCTTGTTGTTGAAAGAGATGTAAATTGGCACAAGGATGTGACCCTACAAGAAATTCATGCTAGGTTGAATTTTTAAAATTAGGATAGGTTATTTAATGGTTTAGGGAATGCCTACCCAAGACTCGTTCGAATATTTTACTCGAATTTTCATCATGTTAATGAAAAGAGGTTCAAGTTTTCCACCATGGTATGGGGGAAACACTTTGTGGTTTATAGTTCTCTCATTGCATCTCTACTCGATTTCCAAGATGAGGAGGATGCTATTCGATTCCCACCTCTTCGTTATCTTGATGAAGAGTACACTCCTGGTACTCATACTATTGCTGAAGAGTTGGCTGGGGAAGAATTTGATTGGGAGAAGGACTTCCCCGCTAAGAGATTTACCTGGTTTCACAAGGTATTGGAAAATATAGTGGCCACCAATCTCTTTCCATGTTCAGGGAATCGTAGTAAACTTAGTGACAACATGGCTGAGTTCTTGTATCATTTGGGAAAGAAGAACAAGCTTAGGATGGCGGATTTCATTGTGTATCAAATGATCACCATCAACAAGAGCGCCACACGATTTCACTTGCTCCCATTTCGCAAGCTTATTGAGAGGATCTTTCATCACTATGAGGTTATTATCCCTGCTCAAGAGGTCGCCCTTGAGGCTGTAAGCACCATCTTTGAATTAACCGTTAAAAGGATTAAAGGGCATTTAAAGATCACAAAGGAGACAGCTCCTGCAGGTGTTTCTGATCTATATGAGACTGCTCCTCCTAGCACTACTCTAGCTGCCTCTTCACAGACTACTAGGAGAGAACTTAAAAGGTAAGCAGGGGTAGCTCAAGCTCAGGCCGCACCAACACCATTTTCGCATACATGAAGCCATTTTTTCTAGTTGTGAATGTCATTTCAGCCAAAGTAGGTGTTGAGGGTATACATGATGTGCCTAATGAAGGGAGATCTAAGACTAGCCATGATCGCCCAGTTAAGCCAGAGGATGAAAAAGAGTCAGAAAATAAGGTTATAGTACATAAGTGGTACAATAAAAAGAAACTATAGGCTGAAGTCGACTATACACACCATTCAGGGGTAAAGATCTCAGGAGTAGTCAGTCCCGAGTACTAAAGAAGTCTTCCATCGCCATGACCGAGTACCGAAAAGATCGTCCATCATTGTGCTGAGTACAACTAGTCATTAGTGTTAGATTATAGGTTTCTTCTTTTGTGTTTGTCAATTTGCATATCAGATCAAACTTAATAGGTCTATGTAACTTAGCGGATATTGGTGAGGAATCCCTGGCAGCTGTTCCAGAAACTACCACAGCTGATGATGTAGGTATAGATGATCCCTCTCTTGATGCTGGTGTTGAGATGAACAGTTAGATTCTTCCCTCTCTTTCTTATCTAATTTGTGAATGATACTTAATCTTTTATTTTTCATTTGTGGCTTCATCTTTTACTTTCTAAAACTTTATTATCTGGTTTTAATACTCTGAACACTAATGGATGATTAAGTTTTAGTTAGTAAATGCATGGTTTGTTTCCTTTCTCCATATATGTGCCTCAATGTATCTTCTTGCAGGAATTGGTTTTTCCCACCTTTGTCTATTTTTGACAAAAAGAGAGAAAAGTGAATATAGTTCTGAATGACTAAATGTAGGAAGAATGTATGGGTATGGGGGAGAGAATTCTTACATATAGGGGGAGTGGTTGAATTATCCTATTTTCATTGTAGGGAGTTGTCTTTTATTGCATAACAATATTACCTTGCTTTAATGTGAATTTGAATTTTTGCAGGAAACTCTTAAAAGACTACTCCTAGAGTTTAGATGTCATATTATGGGGGAGTTTTTGTCTTTCTTTGATTTGAGTTCATTGTAAGAGAAATTAAGCTGTAATTGGGAAGGGTTATTTTTGTTGTGTTTATCTGATAATGGTTTTTGTCACAAAATAGACAAAAGGGGAGATTGAAAGGTCCATGAGTTTTCTCATGTGTTTTTGTTTGTCGAATTTTGTGTCAAAAGTAAACTCAAGAATGTATTTGTAACTTGAGTTAAGTCTAAAGAGTCTTGGGTCGAATCGGTTTGAAGATATTTACAAAGGCTCCGAAGAACTCAACTCACCACCAAAAAATATCATAGGATGATAAGAGACTTAGAGAAACTAAGTACCATAGGTGGTTAGATCATTAGAGTGTTTCAGACACTTTTAAATTGCCTTAAAAAATAATTTTAAAGTAAAATATCTAAATTTGGGTTGTTTGGTTTCGAAACCAAACTTTAACTACTGATGGTTATTTTAATACAAGGAACAGGTAATTTTGAAATCAACCTTGTTGATTTCGAAACCGAATTTTATCTGATGACTTGGTTTTAAAACCAAATCTCATCTGATAATGGGTAAAGTTTGGTTTTGAAATTGAATAGTTTGATTTCGAAACCAAACTTTAATTGATATCAGATGAAGTTTGGTTTCGAAACCAAAATTGTTGGTTTTGAAACTAAAAGACCAAAAACCATTACAGTTCCAGTTTGGTTTCGATACCAAAGGCATTGCTTTCGAAACCACTTGTTGGTTTCGAAACCAATCCTCTTGGTTTAGAAACCATCGCCCAGGTTTAAACTTTTCTGGCGATTTTTTGAGCTGTGAAGAGATTTTTTTAACTTTTTGCACATTCCCACCTAAGTATGCCTTAGTTAGTATTTTGGTGCGTGGGAAATATTAACGAATGGGATAAGAGGGATAATGGAATGACATCCCATCTCATATGATGATGTCCACCATTAAACCAAGAAAAAGCTTGTTTATTCTAGTTTAGATCTGGACATTTCGCTATAAATTGGGGTTAATCTTCCACTGTTCAAATTAACCAATCACCCCTAACCTCAACAAGTTCTTGGAGAGTTTAGCTCGAAATTTATAGATTCCAAGCTTGTTGAACTTAGTTCAAATCCTTCCCATTTCAAACCAAAAACTCTATTTTTATGTGCCTGTGGATTTCCGGTGGTTGAGCTTGGAGTGTCAAGCTCGTGGTGATATACTCGAGGAGTCGAGTATTGGTTCAAGGTGCGGGACTTGCGGAGTTCAAGTTGGAGATGTATCACAGGCCACTAAAAGGCAAATTCGTGGAGTTCTAATTTGTGGAAGAACTGTACATCGTAGCAGTTGGAGTGTAGAGGGAGTCATAATTCGTGTCCATCGAGTGGTAAATCGGTTTGTAAGTTTTCATTAACTTCTAGTGGATTCTTTTCTGGACTTGGTCCCGTGGTTTTTCCCAGTTTCGGTTTCCTTGTAAAAAAATCTCTTGTGCATATTTGTATACTTGTTTTGATATTAAAATATTCGATTCTTGTTTCCGCATATTAAGAATCGAATAAGTCAATACTCTTGTTAGAGATTATTGTTTTGTTCTTTATCACATTTATATTTTTTATTAGGTGATTGTGTGATCCTTAACCTTAGTACATTGACATACGGTAAATCCATCTAAACCGTAGGGCATTTAGATTTTTAGCAATCATAATTTTCACCAAGCATGGTTGAAACTAAGGCACAACCTTCTGCTGCAAAACTGAGGCAAGTACTTTGTCAAAATGATAGCCATCCTTCCGTAAAAGAAGATGACCCCTCAAACACAAGCAAAAGGCACGTCCTTTCATCAAAGGATTGGCACGCCTAACAAAAACACTGGCTAGGTTTCCAATGTGAACTCCATCAAAGCAGTGAGCATCATCGAGAGCCAGATTTGAATTACAACCCAGATAGTGGTTAAAATTCAAAAGGGAAACTCCCCGGAACGGAGGCATGATAAGTGGTCTGTAACTATGCACTCCCAAAATACGACTAAACTCTTCGACCGTAGGACATATGTCGTTATCACTGAAATGAAATACATACAAAACTGTGTCCCAACAACGAGCAACGGCACGAATCAAGGCCCAGTTCACAGGAACATGGAACAGAAAGAGAATATCACCTATGTTATGATCCATAACGGCATCTCGATCACCATCATCAAAATTCATGCACCAATCATAAAAAGGCTCCATGGAAAAGGTGGAAGTCATACCTAAACATGTAGGAGTGAACTTAAGACTTCGACAAAGCTTACAATAACACTCAGAAAAATCAGCAAGGTTCTAAATCAAGGGGTTCAGAAGTGAAATAAATCAAAGCTTTCAAAAAGAACTCAAAAGCTCAAGACATATGAAAACAGGAGCAAACAAGAAGAACTCGAACTAGTGGTGTAAGGAAATAAGGGTTTAGGCCAGCCAATATATAGGCCTGAACCCTGTGCCTGAATAGTGAGGTGACGGCCATAACCTCACCTGAGCATACTCAGATGATTCCTCTATCAAACGCGCGATTTCGTCTCTTCCCCGGCGTCAAATCAAGCCCGAAATCATCCGATCGCACCCGTTAGGTCCCGAAAAATCAGAAATTCAAAAATCGAGCCACGATTTCTACCCAAATTAGTTCAAACTACTGAAGAACTAACATATTGACCAAATAAAGCCTTTCTACCGGTGCAAAATTCAAGAAACTGAAGTCAAATGGCCTCTTTTTGGAAACCTATTGCGTTATTTTTCAAATAAAACATGAACTAGAGCTCGGAATCAGCTAATATCAAAGCCCGACGCTTCTGAAGGTCCGTCTTTACCTTCGAAGCTCAAAACAAGATCAAGAACAAACTTCTAAAAGTCCTCCAATACCTCTGAAGTTCAGCAAAAAGAGACCCCGACGTCTCTCCAGTTTTTGAAATCGGCTAATTTCAGAGCCCGACGCTTCTGAAAGTCCGTTTTTACCTCCGAAGCTTAAACACAAATCAAAAACAAACTTCTGAAGGTCCTCCAATACCTCCGAAGTTCAACAAAAAGAGACCCTGACTTCTCTCTAGTTCTTGAAATCTGCTAATTTCAGAGCCTGACACTTCCGAAGGTCTGTCTTTACCTTCGAAGCTCAAAACAAGATCAAGAACAAACTTCTAAAGGTCCTCCAATACCTCTGAAGTTCAGCAAAAAGAGACCCCGACGTCTCTCCAGTTCTCGAAATCGACTAATTTCAGAGCCCGACGCTTTTGAAAGTCCATTTTTACCTCCGAAGCTCAAACAAAAATCAAGAACAAACTTCCGAAGGTCCTCAAATACCTCTAAAGTTTAACAAAAAGAGATCCCGACGTCTCTCCGGCTCTAAAAATTAGCTAATTTCAGAGCCCGACGCTTCCGAAGGTCCGTCTTTACCTTCGAAGCTCAAACACAATCAGAGCAAATTTCTGAAGATCATCCAATACCTTCGAAGTTCAGCAAAAAGAGACCCCGATGTCTCTTCGGTTCTTGGAATCAGCTAATTTCAGAGCCAGACGCTTCCGAAGGTCTATATTTACCTTCAAAGCTCAAACAAGATCAAGAATAGACTTCCGAAGGTCCTTTAATACCTCCGAAGTTCAGCAAAAGAGACCCCGACGTCTCTCCGATTCCAAAGGTCCTTCAATTCCACCGAAGTTCAATAGATCACACAAAGCTCTCATTTTAAGAAATAGGCCCTGCTTAGTGCAAGGGCTAGTTGTCCCGTAGCAAGGATATCGGAACACAAAATTTATTGATTTCAGAGCCAAATCAAAAGCTTTCGAAGGTCCGTTAATACCTTCAAAGCACAAGAGACCCCGAAGTCTCAAATCTCCATAAAGGTCCTTCAATACCTCCGAAGATCAATACAAAAGACCCTGAAGTCTCTCTCTTTTGCAAAGAAAGAATCTCCTACAAAGGTCCTTCAATACCTCTAAAAATTAAAAAGATCCCGAAATCTATACAGGAGTCACAGTTACAACAAGCATGTAAGCCTAGACAAAGCAATCAAATGAGTCCCTGAAGTCTCAAAATCTTCCACGAAGGTCCTTCAATACCCTTGAAGATCAGCAAAAGAGACCCGAAGTCTCTCACTCATTCAGAACTTGCAGTTCTAGTAAAGCGTAAGCCAAAAAAAACAAGAGACCCCAGAAGTCTCCCACCATCAATCAAGACAAGCTTCTAAAGGTCCTCCAATACCTTTCAAGTAAGCAAAGAAGACTCTAACCTCTCCACAAATCAACAAAAGAACCACAAAAGTTCTACACTCAAAGCAAGAGAGACTCTGAAGTCTCAAAACAAAAAATGAACCGTTGCAGTTTAGAATCAAGGAAAGCCATGTTCATACGAGGATCTGGATAAAGAAAGCATTAGATATCGCCTAGTCAGCCAAAGATCGACTAGTGATCATGACTAAACCACAGATCTCAATCAAGCATCGCAACATTGCAGCATTGAAGACTGAAGAATAGAGACAGCTTTTGTACGAGAGTACACCTGAGTAAGAAATCCCAGATAAGACCGTGATAAGAGCAGCAAGCTAAAAACTTTAATCAAAACTAGCGTAGAGCTCCAAATAGAGACAAAATAGGGAAATTTCATCTTGAGAAACGACAGTATTTTCCCAAAGAAAGTCAGCGAAACATTTTCAGTTCCATTTGTTGACATCGAACCTAAGCTATCTTCAAGGCAGAAAAATATTTCGGCATCTTTTTCAGCACAGAAAAATAACTTGACTGTTCTTAAAGCATAAATTATCTAAGCTTCTCTTGGGCCTTAGGATCTCAGTACCTCGCTCCTAGCAAGATAAAAACTTTAAAAAACTTGGCATAATCACAGAGCACAAGTGAAACACTAATTCAAACTAGTGTAGGCACAAAGACCTTCGAATAGAGACAAAATGGGGCAGTTTCATCTTGAAAAATGATAGTATTTTCCCAAGGAAAGTCAATGAAATATTTTTCAATTGAAGAACATTAGGTCGGTTCCATTTGTTGACATCGAACCTAGTGTAACCCCCGAGATTTTTTCACAAAGACTTAAGCATGGGCTTAAGCCCCATGGACCCAAAATAGGCCCAATAAGTGTTAGAAAAATGTAAACATAAGGAGAGAAACCTATGAGTATCAGAAAAATAAGCTTTTTGCCAAAAACCATCCACAATGCACGAGTGGTATACATAGAATGTATACAAGAAAGGAAATGAGTGTAGAAATATTTTACAAAATGAGTTTTGCATAGAGTCTTGCATAAAAGTTTTTCAAGTGTTTTCAAAATATTTTTCAAAATAAAACCAAATGTTTTCAAAATCTCTTTGAGAGAGAGATTAGGGGTTATCTTGTAGAAATGAGCCATAAAACCCTAGAAATGAACCTTCGGTTTGGAAAACCGAAGGAAATGAATTAAAATGAAAACTAGGGTTACATTAACCTACATTCAATTTAGGAATCAACTTATAACTTAGAACAACCATAAACAATAATCATTTCTAGTAGTTTCAAAACATAAAAATGCAATAAGTCACCTAGAAATGAAATAAACCTAGAAATGAACATTTCAGAGCTAGAAATGCTAGTGGATACTCTAAACACTAGGATTGGAAATGAAAATGATGGAATAAACCATTAAGTTAGAATCATTTTGAAACATTAGGGTTTTGTTAGATATGAAAAATTAGAAATAAAATGAGAAATGAAAATGAAATGAAAGTGAAAATGAAATAAGAGGAGGTAGCTGGGTGTAATTAGTAAAACTAGGATAAGGGGTGACTAAGTGGTGGGACCCACTTGGTAAAAACGTGGGCACAAGGCGCGCCACCTAATTTAAAGGAATTAAGTTTCTCAAAAATCTTAAAACTTCCTAATTTATGTAAAACACCTAAATTTTAGTAATTTTCTTAAAAATGGATAATTACTAATTTAAAGATAATTTCTAGTATATTTCTTTTAGATAAATACTAAACCTTGATGAATAAAGAATAAATATTAGCCATTAGACTAAAAGTTACTAAATCATAGCCATTAAAATAGTTTCCAAAACTTAAGACACTTAGGTTTCCTAAATTATCAAAAAGTGGTAGTATTTAATGTGAACCATTGGATGGTTTAAGATTTAATCCTAGCCATCTAAAATAAATAAAACTTAAGTATTATTAGTAGTTTAAAAATTAAAAAGAGTTAAAGATAAATAAAAAAGGAGTTTGAGATAGACTTAGTTTAGGATAGCGATTAGGGTTAGAGTTAGGATTGGGTTAAAACAAGTTAAAGAGGTGGAAGGGGATGGCCGAACCCTATAAATAGGGGGCCTAGTCATGCTCCCTTCTACACACAAAAACCCACCTTCAACTTAACAAAAAAAGAAGAAGAAGAAGAAGAAGAAGAAACCCCCCTAGCCCTAGCCCTAGCCGATTTCTCTCTCTCTCTCTCTCTCAATCTTTTCTACTCTTCTTCAAACCCAAGTTTGAAGAAGAATAAAACCCTGCAGGTTTTTAAAGAAGGCTTGGAGTCCTAAAGTTTGAAAAAGGAAGATCGAGTCAAAGTCGCGAGGAATTAAGCAAAAAAAGAAGGGAGAACCACTATCCTAAAAGTTATTTTTTCAAAATTCTCCATTTTCTCGTTTAGTTTAGTTGCATGTTTTCAAACTTTTTTATAAAAATATATGTTCTTTTTCAAATGGTTTTCTACATAAAATTGCATTGGGTTCTGGTTGTGTAAATTTGAGTAAAAAGTTAATAAGCTATTACAAGTTAAAGTTGTAAGATGAGAGGTGTCTAAAAGAGACACTTGGGTTGTGAGGTTAGTTGCCTTAGTAACCATTATTAGGATACCCAAGATGATCTCAAAATAATCCCTAAGTAAGGTGTATGTTATGCTCCATAAGTGAGGAAAAACATGTGCTCCATAGAGAGGTATGTTATACTCCGTAAGAGAGGTTAGATGTGTACTCCATAAGAGAGGTTGACACAATGTTATTGCATAAAATGTAATTTTGTCAGTTCCTTAGAGAGGCATCTCCATAAGAGAGGAGTTGTATCCAGATCCGTCCAGAGAAAAGGGTGGTTAGTTTCCAAAACAACCCTAACGAAGGAAGTGGAACATTAAAGAATAATAATGTGTGAGAATGAGTGACTAGAGTAAGCATAGAATAATGCATTACAATAGACAAGTATTCATATACACACACACACTGTTAGGGATTCTACGTTTTTAAAATTTAAACTGGCAGCGGAATTAAAATTAGTTTAAAACTATTTCCTTGAATCCCATATAATTCTTAATCGCCGTTAGGAATCTTAAGAAGGTTGGAGGATTATTACCTTTGAAGCGTGATTGATGAAGACACTATGTTGAAGTACTCTTCTTCCTGCTTCAATCCACCGGAACGGATCTTCAAAACTGTTTCTCCTTCTTCCTCAAAACCAAACCCTAGTTTGTGTAACAATGGAGGCTAGGGTTTTTAGTATTTAGAAG
>MVGT01003138.1:1858-16503 GCA_002174775.1 Macleaya cordata
GTAGGGTTTCTTCGGGATCTCTGAATCCTTTCTTCTATTACTTTTTAAATATTCTGTTGTGTGACATCAAAGTTACAACTACAACTATGGCAGATTCAACACACTAATGCTTCACAAACAATATATTAAAGCTAATCCTTACCGCACCATTAAATACGATATCAATTTCAGAGTCACTATTTTTGGCAAACAACTCCGAGCAATTTATATCAAAAAGATCCATTTTGTGAGTGCAGTATATTTCCAGACACTAAATGCCCCCTGCAATAGGAGTCACCTTGCAGACCTTGTAAAATAGAAGTGAACAACCATTCTAGGTAAAGTGATACAATAAAACGAGTAAGAACTATTACTATTTAAGTCATATTAAGCAATGCACAAAGTACAGAATATGGATGAAAAAAGCCTAAGTCATTGCCAATGGAGATTGAGTCTAATACAGGAAGTAATAAAAATTAACATTAAATTGTTGGCTCTTAAAGTGTTGATAACTGATCCAACAAACTAATACTGCTTGCATGTCAGTGGTCACTTTTTAAATGGGTAACTATCCTCAATACAGAACCTTTTCAAAAGAAGACACAAAGCTTACAAAGATGGTGAAATACAAAAATAATCGATGCATTAAAAAGATAAGCATAATGCAAGTAAGCAACTCCCGATAGAGTTGCATGTGCGCAAGCCTACTAAAAGCAAAAAAAATAACCTATTGACTAAGTTGAACTTAAAATGTTGCTTTTATACATGCCAGATCGTTCTTCGAGACTCCAACACACCATAGAAACCCTATTTAGTATTACTGAACACTAAATGAATGTAAACAAAGACTAACAATCTCTGATCTTCGGTTTTTAATTTCCAATTGGGTTCTTGGAAAACTTATCGAAGAGGAGTTAAAGAAATGGGGATACTAAAGAGTGGATTCTAATTCTTTCTGGATACAACATGTGGAATTTACTGTGCTCAGAACTACCTACCCCAAACTTTAAAAGCTCACAAACAGTAAGAAGAAAGAGAATCTGGCTTTCTAGACCATCTATCATTGCAACTAGTCTTCTTCCTTTTTTATTCTTCTTTAATTATGTGCATCTAATGGTATCTAATTAGTTAGATTCGTAAGATAAAAATCTTAATTTCAGAATGAATAGATAACCCTTACTCTCATTTGTTTAATTTTCCTAATTAACACGTGAGGATTTTTGTTTGACCAAAATGGAGTCTATAAATTAATTGACTGAAAAAAAAGAAGAAAGAAAATGATAAAGAATATAAGAAGACAAGCAAGTCTTATGTTTGATACCATGTTTCCCTCGGACTCTTAATTTTTCCAAAAGTCTACTTTTATGGTATGTGTAAAAGGAGTTAACTATTTGACTTAAAATATCTCAACCTTTTAGTTACCTAAATAAAATGATGCAGAAACTATGGTAACAAAGTGCTGTTTTTGTTTTGCTTTTGTCTGTACGCAAGGATGCTACTATTTTACGAATAGCTTGCTTGAATTCCTCAAAAGATTTTCCATATATGACTGAAAATTTAATANAAGGTCAGATGCGTTGGGTTGTATTTGTATTCTGTAGGGCATAGAGATGTGTTACGTTCAAGATCTAACGGACCATCTTGACTTTGTATATACGAGACCTAACGTATTTTAGTCATTTATAAATTTGTTACATAAAATTTTAAAAATGAAATAAAATATATTTTTCTTAGAACAGTAGAAAATATTCAGAAATAAGTTATCTACAAATATTAGTTTTCAAGAAATTTAACATGTTGTAAGTAAAAACTTCGCTTACCTCCACATCTACGTCTTTCATAGTTAAAATCAAATGCAAAATCCCTTAAAATCACCCTGCAATTCAAAAAAATTGAACCAAGACAACTCAGAATTTGATGACAAAAAAAGTAAAAAACTAACAAAATTCAATTAAAAATAATAAATAAAGAGAGATTGATATGATGAAAAATATGGTTGAATAGAAGTTTTCTAATGTTTGAAGTAATAGAAATGGATTTTCTTCTTTCTCTATATTCTTCATCCTCGTTTAAGGAATTATACTTAGCTAGTTAGTTTTTGAAACCGATTTGAGAATATCTTTTAAGTTGTAAAAGTATTAGTGGGAACAGTTTTGGAGGACAATCTCTATTTATGTGGAAAATCACTATCTACGTGTAATACTAATAACCACTTGTAAAATTTGCAACTTCTTTTATTTTAAATTTTTAATTATGCCCTTATTTTTGTATCCTTTAAAATTTCTATTCAATAGGGACAGAATATGGAAAGTATAATTTGGGGCCTCAATAACTACCTCTAGAGTCGCTTCCCTTTAAAGAATAGAATAGATGTGTACTCATTTGGAAAACATTCAGAATTAACCCAGAAATGGTGTGTAATACCCTGAAAAATTTAATTCTTCAAGTTCATACTTAATTTCAATAAACAAGTTAATGCCAAAGTTTATTTTGTATGTACCCGAAGTACATACACGTAAATAATACTGTATACATGAATATTATTCGATGAATAATATGTAAGTGACAATAATATTTGAATTATACTCTATAAAGAGTATTTGATAAATAATGCGACACATTAGTGAAAAAATAGCGTATACGTGAATAGTAAAGTATACGTGAATAATGTCACATGAATAGTGACATTGTTCAATAATACATAATTTAAGTTATATGATATAAATTTGATGAATANACCAAATCCAAATATAAAAAAAAAAACAAAGCACAGGAATTCAGAGCATAAACTCAATGAAACTCAAAACCAAAATTGTTTCCCCAAAACAAAAATTCGAACCAATAAAAATACAAATCTGGGCTATTTTATCACCCAAAGAATACAATATGATCCTCTACTGAAGGAAAAGTGTAGAGAGAGAGAGAGAGAGACAGAGCAAACCAAAAACCCTAAAAGAAGAAGAAGCGCTTAAAGTTCTGTATAAGAGGTGAAAGGAAGTAGCCTCTTACGTCGGAGTAGGTTTCTTCGATGTCAAGAATGAGAAACAATACAAAAGAAAGAGCAGTGTAGGGTTTCTTCGGGATCTCCGAAAACTCTCTTCTATTTCTTCTTACATATTCCGCTGTCTGACATTAAAGTGACAACTACAACTATGGCAGATTCAACACACTAATGCTTCACAAATAGGAACAAATATTTAGTATAGTTTTGATTGAGAAAACAAAATGAATAAATTGAATCTAATCCTTAATTGCTAAACAAGAGGAACAAGCAAGTACTTATTGTACCAGTAAATATGATATCAATTTTAGAGTCACTATATTCGTAAACAACTCCAAAGCAATTTATATCAAGAAGATCCATTTCATGAGTCTAGTATATTTCAAGACATTAGTGTCCCCTGGAATAGAAGCCACCTTCCAGACCTTGTAAATAAGAAGTGAACAACCATTTTAGTTCAACTCAAACACTCAAACTAGTAAAGGAGTATTACTATTTAAGTCATATTATGCAATGCACAAAGTACACAATATGGATGAATCAAATAACATATTCTACAACTTTATCAGGTAATCAAATTACTAGCAAAAGCCAAAGTCATCGTCCATCGACATTGAGTTTAATACATTCAAAGTAAACAAAAACAACATTACATTGTTTGCTCTTCAAGTGTTGATAACTGATCCAACAAACTGATACTGCTTGCATAACAGTTGTCACTTTTTGAATGGGTAACTTTCCTCAGTGCTGATAAGAGAGCACCTTGTAAATAAGACACAAGGAGTAAAAGGAGGGCGAACCACAAAAATAATTGAAGGCTTAAAAAGATAAGCATAATGCAAGCAAGAAACTCCCGAAAGAGTAGAGCATGGGTGTAGACCTACAAAAAGACAAAAAAAAGAACCTATTGACCTATTCTCTCATGATACCCTTTTTAAATAACAAATGAAAATCATTTAATTTAAATTTTGTAATAATCCCCGAAACATTGGAAAATGTGATTTAAAGATCAAAAACTTTATCATCTCCATGCACATCTAAACCAAATCAAATAAAAATCTCAAGTGTTTTTTGTTAACTAAGTAGAATGATGCAAGAAACTACGGTAACCAAGTGCTGCTTTTTTGTTCTATTAGTGTGTACGCATGGATGCTACTCTTCAGGGAATAGCTTGCTAGCATTCCTTAAAAGATTATCCATATATGAACCTGAAAATTAAATTATAAAAATAAAAGGGTTACAAGGATGGTAAAACTGACAAGAATAAATATACTGCAAGTAGATTACCTTCCCAAAAGATACATCGATCCCAGCATGGAATACAAAAGTAGGATATTACCCCAATAACCCTCGAACGCTATCTTTTGTGGCCTATGCTGACATTGATCACACTGAGAACTGAGAAAAAGGGCAACAACTTTTACAGAAGTTTGATCATTAAACGAAAACTATAAAACTCTAATGTCACATAATTTCCATAAATAAAATAAGTAACAACCATATTTAAAAACAAAACCATGTGGTGGTATGCTTACAAGTTGCAACACTCCTTCATATGCCCTCCAAATGATAGTATCTTGTACCTTCTCAGTCCAAGCATCCAACATCTGTAATGGGGGTTAATATCTTGGTAAATTGCAAATTTTAGCCAACGAATTTGTATTTTACCCCTTCACCGTTGTGGATACTCTTTGTACAATATTTCTTTTATGGCCTTACAACAATTAGATTCAAGCAATTGTCATAAAACATGCTTGGATCTTACAGCTGAAAATCAGTGACAACCTTATTTAAAAACAAATTCTAATTGATATACCCTTTAGAAGTTTGCCAATGTCATCAACCTTCAAAAAAACATGACCAAAGTCATGTAGGCTTTAGTTTAAACTTAACATAATCAAACTAACAATCACTTTCTAAACACTGAACAATAAAATGATGTAGAGGTCCTAATAATATGATTAAGGGATTAAAACTAAGAGTATTGAAAAATCTATTAGAACCAAGATAATACATTTAGATATACAATTTGAACAGGAAGTTAAATATTCATGAAACAGAGAGAAAAGGCCAAAAACCTAGACAATTGAAAAACAAAAAAAAAAAAAGAATTTCTGCTTCCAGTATTAGATTTCTGAAATCTAATTTTAAGATCTTTCAAAAAAAAAAAAACCCACAAAAGCTAAATTCAAATCTCAAAATTTAAACCAAATCCAAATAAAAAACAAAACAAAGCACATTAATACAGAGCATAAACTCAATGTTTTTGAAACCAACCCTGAAAAGAAGAAGAAGACGAATGAGAGGCGCTTGAAATTCTGTAAAAGAGGTGAAAGGAAGCAGCCTCTTACTTTGGAGTAGGCTTTTTCGATGTCGAGAATGAGAAACAAAAAAAAAAAAGAAAGAGCAGTGTAGGGTTTCTTCGGGATCTCTGAATCCTTTCTTCTATTTCTTGTTACACCTATGTTTCTCTTTTCACTATTTCTCATTGTTTTAAAATACATTCAAAGAAGAAAAGAAATAAAAACAGACAGGTGCTAAAAACGAAAACAAAACAAGTCTAGCTAGAGAAATTATTAATTTTGTGCTAACCAAAACAATTAAGTGGTTACACATAAACTTTTGATGTGGATATCTCAATGCATTAAAGGGTCAAAGGGGCTGAAGAGCGCATTACACCAGAAGAGAAAAGAATTCAAATCTACATAAATAGAGAAAAAAACAAAAAACTATCAACACAACAAAACACTATATGTTTAAAACCAAGATTTCAAATTCTACGATAAGCTTTCGGATTTTCTAAGAGAAACAACAAAACCTAACATTTAATAAAACAAAAAAAAACTACAAATCAATATGAAAACCTAACGTTTAACAATTTAGTTCATTATAAATAAACATTAGCAGATTTACAAAAAAACCCATTAAAACAATAATGAATCTCAATTGGAGTAGAACCGTCGAACAATTGATGCTTAGATAAACAAACATTAAGAAACATAAGCATTAGCAGATAAAAGCAATTGAGACAAAAAAACCAGTTTCTAAAACCATTTACCGTGTCAGTTACAATCTTAAGATGCTCCACACATCCGTGAATAACGCATCCTATAAACTGATACGTCAAGAAATCTGCAATGCTTAATACCTAAAACTAGTATAAATCAAGTTAAATATTGTATCATTTCAACCCAGTATTTTGCTATAATATAACCATGTTGATGTCATCATGTCATTACTCATTAGTATAACCTAATCCCAAAAAGGAATTGAAACTTTACTTGAAATAAACAAAAAAAAAAAAACTACAAATCAATATGAAAACCTAATGTTTAACAATTTAGTTCATTATAAATAAACATTAGCGGATTAACAAAAAAACCCATTAAAACAATAATGAACCTCAATTGGAGTAGAACCGTCGAACAATTGATGCTCAGATAAACAAACATTAAGAAACATAAGCATTAGCAGATAAAAGCAATTGAGACAAAAAAAACCAGTTCTTAAAACCATTTACTGTGTCAGTTACAATCTTAAGATGCTCCACACATCTGTAAATAACTGCATCCTACAAACTGATACGTCAAGAAATCTGCAATGCTTAATACCTAAAACTAGTATAAATCAAGTTAAATCTCTTATACAATTCAGGATGGGGGGTAGATTTGTCCCGTTTATAAATTTTGTGCTACTTGATAAGCGTCTCTCTCCCTCTCTCTCCCTGCCCTCTCTCTCTCTCTCTCTCTCGATTTCTCTCTGCTTCTCTCTCGATTTCTCTCTGCTTCATAACACATGCATTACTACTCCTTCCTTCCTTCTTCTTCTTCTTCTTCTTCTTCTTCATCATCAGTGAAGCTGTTCACAACCCTCTCTCTGCCTACCCCCTTTCTCCTCCCTCTGCTAACCCTCTCTTCTCCTCTCTACATCTCCCCTTACTTTTTTTCCCGATCTGTGTCGGTTCCTCCTCCCCACCGCCACCGGCAGATCTGCTGGCCAAGGTTTTGAGCCGTGCCGGAGGCACGGCGATATACCTAGTATTGTAACATTTCAACACAGTATTTTGCTATAACATAACCATGCTATAATACAACCATGTCATTACTCATTAGTATGACATGAAATAAACAAGTCAACAACCCAAAAAAGGAATTGAAGCTTTACATGAAATAAACAAGTCAACAACCCTTCCATGCTGTGACTTATAAACTAAGAAAGATACTCTCATAAGTCGTTGAAAACCAATCCTTCAGGTACTTCAAGTGTCACATTCGACCAAAGTCATAAGGGTATTGCTGAATTTGTTTGAAACATTGGGTAACATGTCAAATGAAATATAAAGTTGTAGTGGGATATGTCAAAAGACTCAAAAAAGCAATTTTCTTTCACAAAACAAGGGGTTGCCCAAATTAAAACAATAGTTTTACATCCATGAATCGGAAATATGTAAAGCAATAATAAGAATCACATAACAAGTACATTAAAGCAGAAATTCATGCTGCGTAGAGGAAACCTTTGAAGCTCACTAATTCGTCAAAGTTCGGCCCTATTTCTTAATGAAATGAAATAATAAAATCAACCCTGTATACTGGATAAAATAGTTCATATTCTACCAATGACAGAAAAATGTTCAAACCAATGGTAAAAACCCTAATTTAGCTGATTTCATGAGTAGCACAAACAAACAAACAAACATATTGAGTCTCAGGATTGCCATTTAGCACAAAGAAAAAAATGCTTGAAACAATTCTAAAAATCACAATTGAGGCTATGCATACTTCACGAAACATACAGATCAAAACAGTAGATAATATTAGTTAACTCAAATCTTAAAAATCGGCCAAATAAGTGATTTTTAGCAACAGGATCAGAGTACATATTATGATACACTATACTTAACTCGAGATCGAATAATTCATATTACGCCCACGATAGAAAAATGCTCACCCAATGCTAAAAATCACTATGTAGGCTGATTTTGTGAGTGAAACAAACAATCAAACACTAATACCACTATCACATACACAATCATTATACTATTTTAAGCATGCAATTTGAGTGGTATTAAATCTTTAAGACTTCAGCATGGTTCATGTTTAGATTTTGGGTTAAGGATTGACTTGGAAAGTTGGAAACCAAGCCCAAAGTCATAAAACCGCTACGTTCGACTCTGTACCCAACCCAACCCACCGAAGTTGCACCACTGGTATCATTACCACTGTTCCATCCACAGTAACTACAAACCACTACAACGAACACCCACTGTTCTACACACAAACGCACACATTACCTAACTCTTCCACACAAAAACGTATTTACTAACTCTTACCCACACAGACACATAATTATTAACTCTTCCACAGTTCCACACACACACACACACACAAGTAGAAACTAATTCGTGAAACGGGCCTTAATCCGTGAACCCAATGTGAAACTGACTCGTGAAATGGATCAAGCTAGTGAAAGTACTGGACCAAGTAACCATATTTTGTAGAAACTAACTCGTGAAATGTTTGCCTTAATCCGTGAACCCAATGTGCCAAAAATCAACTTCATTTAGGACAATATTTCCATTATGTCCTTAAAACAGTTGGATTCAATCAATTTCGATAATACATATCCTACTGCTTAAATCATTAAATCACTAAACTCTCAAAACAAAAATATCATTAAAAATCACTTATCAAGCTGATTTTTTGTATTTTGGTCTCAGATAGAGAGTAAGGCAAACTTGCATCAGTTAGTATGCTCAAAAGAATATGCCAATTGTTACAATTTTACGGTGAAATATTCATGCAATGTGGGTTAGATAAATCCCAAAAAGGTTAAATGACTCTAATAACATAGAGCATAAACTGCTTCGCACCATATTCATAAAAACCAGTTTCAAGTCATTAAATGTAGTATCAATTGCAACATAAAAATTTGCTAACAAGGCAAACTTGCATCAGTTAGTATGCTTAAAAGAATATGCCAATTGTTACAATTTTACGGTGAATTATTTGCGCAATGTGGGTTAGATAAACCCCTAAAAGGTTAAATGACTAATAACAGAGAGCATATACTGCTTCGCACCATATACACAAAAAGACAGTTTCAAATAATTTAATGTCGTATCAATTGCAACATAAAAATTTGCTATTAACTTATCAGGTTGTTGTTATTAGTGGGTAATCTAATACGAAAAAGCATCTGATTTTGTTTTGATGAAATAACTCTTCCATGAGTCCCAGTTGTTGCATCCTTCATTCCAATTTGGGCACCCAAATGTTTCAAAAGATAAAAAGGGTTTCTTAGATATAAACCGATGCTTTTTAGTGCTAGTTTGACATCTTTTTCTAGTGTTTTCAAAAGTAGACATATACCCCTTAGACAGTTGTCAACGTCATCAACCTACTTAAAAACATGACCAGAGTCATTTAGGCACTTGTTTAAACTTAACATAATCAAACTAACCATCGCTTTCTATGTTCCTAAATTACCCTTATTAGAGGATATCTCTGCATGTTATTAATTGTGTGAGTGTGGATTGTATCCATATTTTGAAATAAAGTTAAAAAAATTTTAAAATGGTTGGTTTGATCGTTCAGTTTTAAATTAACCCTGGTCAAAATTTTGAATTTCTCAACATCATTTGACCAAGGTCAGGGATAAATGCCTAATGTTTAAAATACGAGACATGATTAACAGTAAGTACGAGATGTTATAATTCGCACAAGTCTAATAAGGCCTAAATCTAAATCCTAAAAAATTGCTATGTTTTTGGAGTGCATTGATTTTGTTCAAGCAAAAGAACACTAATTGAAGAAGTAGAGCATGAGAAGCAGCAGCAGCATACCTGAGTGGCCGCCCTTCACTTGCCCAAAATCGACCAATGACCATATGACATCCATAAGTTCACAAGAGGCACCACAAATACTTCAGTTTTTCATCAACTGGGCAAGTGATCATCCGGTCTGTATAGTTTGTAAAGATCGGAGATCACTCTTGCTACTGTACATTCTCCCTCCTTTCTTTTCTATAAATTCATTTCTTTTTCAAAAAAGAAAAAGAAAGTGACAAGTGGGCAAGTACAAGGAATTGACTCCTAACATGAAGCATAAAATATTTGATACCATATTATTCACTCAAAACAGATACAAATCAGGTTGAATATTGGATCAATTCCTGCAAACAAAATTTGCTAAAACTTATTCAAATTAGTTAGGTAACAGAAACAAGTAAAATTCTTATTAATAATATACATGTGGCACTAATATGTTTCAAGGAGATAATGTTCCACATTAACTCAAGATGGGTTACCAAACACCAACAGCAAAATTGAACATCGAATTTATCTATCATAACTTCTGAGAAAAAACTAAGATTTGAAGTATTTGTAACACCCCAGATGGAAGATTTGGCCATTGTTGTAGCCCTACATCGAAGCGTATATTTGGCAAGTTTCCTAAGAGCAACAACCATATCTGATGTCGCATTGCCACCTAAGCATATGGAGTTCAGAACATTGCTAAACTTTTCCTTCATTTCTACAGCTGGCATGATTAATATTATACATTTATTAGCATTAAATAAGAAGGGCCCAAAACCTCAGTTTCACATCTATATCCATATCTATGCTATTATAAAATGGAAGGGACCTTTCTACTTTTGACTGAGTACTCAGCTTTATACTACTTGAAAAACATTTAAAGGAAGTGGCAAAAAATTGGAAAATTTTAATATGTTCATCTAAAACAGCTTCAAATATAATGAGCAACCACTCCAACACTCTTTTCTCTAATTGTTCCCACTTTTTCCTATGAAAAATGCTAATGTGTTATTTGCAAGTCACTAATNTGTTTTGTTTGACTCTTGATGAACTGGCCTCCTAAAGAAATAGAATGCCCAATCAACCAATTTAGGGTTGGGATAATGCTAAATTTATAGCAAAATCCTACAAAATTTTCTACTGAAAGCTAATTCGATGGTGGAACTGTTTTTAACATATCTTCGTGATTTGTGTCCATCCCAAAATGATATGCATCCGTCGTAGATTATGTGTTCGATAGGAAATTCTATAGGCTTTTCGGCCTAGCATCACAGGTTAAGCTTTGAGAGGTAGTGGGACCAATTTAATGCCAAGTCAGCGGATATTTGCTCGAGTTGGCTGAGGTGGTGTTTCTTTCTTTTAGACACAAATTTGGATTGAATCTGAATTATTTAAATACTTTTGTTTTTTGGTTTTATCGATTCATAAATTCTGCATGGCCTTTGGATGACTATGTAGCTGATTTTGAGATGAAGATGACTCGTACATCACCTAATTTTTCCATGACTCAATCTAAGTTATGGTGATGTCCAAGTCTAGTACGTCCATCAATTACAATGTTCTATGAGTAAGTTCAAATGAAGGATTTAAAATCAAGGGTAGAAAACTCAAAATTTGAAGGTTCGAGGGCTGTCTTTGATGGTCCTTCATCTCCCCTGCCTTTCTTTTCTTTTTTTTTCTTTTTTATATAACTGGGCCTCTTTGAGCACGAACAGACTTCTAAATCCACTACAAAATGAAGTTTTATTATTGAAGTGGTTTGAAGGAGAGTTAAATTAATAACATGACATACGGTTTTGTAGCTTGACAAAAAAATTCTCAAAGGAGTGATATTAAGAAAATTATTTTGGTTAAAGGGGAAGCTCAAAAATGGGCGTTAAACCTAAAGCTCATTTGTAATTTTTGATTAAAGGGGAACACTTCATATAATTACACACANTTCCGAGTGTCGTATATTCCAGACTTTAGTTTCTCCTGGAATAGGAGCCAGCTTGCAGAGACCTTGTAAAATATAAGAGAACTATTTTAGTTCAACTCAAACACTAAAACTAATAGAAGCATTACTATTTAACTCATATTATTTAATGCACAAAGTACACAATATGGATGGATCAAATTACATATTCAATGATTTCAAGTAATCAAGCAACTATCCATGGAAATTGAGTAAACTAATAATGCATAATACATTCAAAGTAATAAAAACCAACATTACATTGTTTGCTCTTAAAGTGTTGATAACTGATCCAACAAACTGATACTGCTTGCTTATCAGTTATCAGTTTTTACACAGCCAAATTTCCTCGATATTGATAAAAGAGAACCTTGCAAAAGAAGACATAAGGATTACCAAGAGGATGAAATACATAAATAATCGATGGATTAAAAAGATAAGAGAAATGCTAGCAAGCTACTGGCAGAAGAGTAGTGAACAAAACTCTACCATTCTAGTACTAAGTTTAACTTTGAGAGGGACTACCCAATGCTGGAGTTTCGAGGATTTAGTTAAATTTCTCAATGCGTGCGCATGTATGAAAAAATGATAAAATTAATTGCCTCATTAAGTAAAGGAGATGAAAACAACATAAAAGACCAAGCAAGATAACAAAATATACCTGAAAGTTCGAGAGGGAAAATCATAATCGCCACGTTGTCCTGCAAATTAAAGATTTATTAATGAGAAGAATTAACAAGAAAAAGGAAATTCAAGCCAGAATTTAAAGTATTTTGAAACTCTATCTCTATATCCAAACCTCAAAAAGTAAGGTCTGGGGTGCTCAACCGAAGTCTAATCCCCAAGGAACCATAATACGTCTTCCATTTTGTACTTTTTCCCCCCAATCGCACACAAATCAGGAGAGTTAATAAAATCTCATGATCAGTCATCAAAAGCTTTTCAAAAAGTAATATTGGTCCATAAAAAAATGAAAGAAAATAAATTGGTAATCGTCTCTCCCAACAGATCCATTGCTTTCTTCTTCACGGATTAAAAAAAATAAAAAATTTAAACAACGAGAAATCCAAACTTGAAACTCAGAACAAAAACAAACTTGCCTGCTGGTTCGAGGTCAAGCGGAAGAGAAATGGAAACTGATTGTGTGAGAGGCATATGGTGATGGTGATGAGTGGCGTTGTAGTTAGGATGGAGCTTCATGTCTGTCCCTAGTATTGCAGATCACACAAGAAATTCTATTTCTTTTGGAGAAGAGAAACAGTAAAAAAGACTGAAAGTGAAAACCCTAGAAAAATGTCTTCTTACTTTCGGAGAAGTGAAACGGTGAAAAAACTCCAAAAATGAAAAACCCTAGACACTATGACGAAACCCTTTGTATTATATAGAATTTAAAGTATAGAACAACTCTCGTTTAAACTGGAAGAAGAAGAAAGAAAATGACGATTACCACATTGCCAGCGTAATGAACATAAAAGACCAGTCGCTTCGTTCAAGCATTTCATCGAACAACTGAAATATATCTACTCAGATTTCCGATTCATCACCCAACAGACATCGTTCAATGAAGAATCAAAAGGTTCTGCAAGGTTTCTTTTTCAGTGCTAGAGAGAGAGAGAGAGAGAGAGGATTTGATATACACTAATGGCCAATCGATTACCCTACAGACTTATGTCGGTGGAGAATCAGAAGGATTTACAAGGTTTCTTTTTCAGAGAGAGAGAGAGAGAAAGAGAGAGAGAGAGAAGAGGAGGAGTAGGAGGATCCGATCTCCTTCAATGGAGAATCAGAAGGGTTCACAAGGTTTCTATTTTGAGGGGTAGAGACAGGGAGATAGAGAGGGGAGGATAGAGGAGGATCCGATCTGACCGTTAGAGAGTTTCAAACAGGAAGAGACATAACACGATTTCCTCCACTGCAATTTTATTTCAAAAAAAAAAAATCGACCGTTAGGGCTCATAACACGATTTCCTCCACTGCAATTTTGTTTCATAAAAAAAATCGACCGTTAAAGCTCAGGAGCGTCTGAAACTAAAAACTCGACCGTTAGGGCTCAGGAGCGTTGAAACTGAAAGAGGTTCTAAGCGGTAGAGAGTCTAGAGACGCCTCTGGCTCTCAGAGTCTGAAAGGATTAAACTCTCATTTTTAATTACCTTTTTCGCCCCGGGTAGAGTTTCAGGCGAGAAGAAGCGGGGGGGTCATATGAAAGTGAAGAACCAGAGAGATCTGAATAGGAGAGTGCATTTTTTTTCTTCAGAAAATTGGAGTGTAGACAATTATATAGTAATTAATTAGTGTTTAGTATTTGACAATTTTAAAATATTTATTTTATCCTAAATGGTAGTTAGTTAAATATTTGTATTGTAAGTGACAATAATACCTTTATTTTTGTAACCAAACCAAATATTCTACACTATAATTCCTATTTTTTCTCTTATATTCTCTTAACCGAACAAAATATTCTTTTACTACAATTTTTAATTTTACTTAATTTTGTAAAATTATATATTAAAACTAGATGGACATTTCGGATGTCATCAAAATTCGAAAAATATTAAAACTAGGGACTGAGATTCATATCACGTGGGTAATAATCATACGCGCCTAAATTAGTATAAAAACTTGTAATAACTTGTCTACAATTATAAAGAAGATAAGGATGATTAGAATTCCTAAAAATAAGGAATTTATAGTTATTACATTGATTTTTAAACCGTTTCAGAAGTGTTGAGACAGTTACAAAAGGGTAATAAAGGAAATTTAACTTATAAAAAATGGTTCACCGTGGACTAAATCAATATTTTAAAAAGTTTAAAAGACTAACAACTATTTTTTAAAATGATCACGAGATCTTTTGTGTATTTTAAAAATATCAAATACTAAACACTAATTATTTTTTC
>MVGT01003138.1:21939-35946 GCA_002174775.1 Macleaya cordata
TTTTTTTTTTATATAACTGGGCCTCTTTGAGCATGAACAGACTTCTAAATCCACATTACAAAATGAATTTTTATTATTGAAGTGGTCTGAAGGAGAGTTAAATTTATAATATGACATACGGTTTTGTAGCTTGACAAAAAATTCTCAAAGGAGTGATATTAGGAAAATTATTTTGGTTAAAGGGGAAGCTCAAAAATGGGCGTTAAACCTAAAGCTCATTTGTAATTTTTGATTAAAGGGGAACACTTGATATAATTACACACATCAAAATACACCTCAACCCTACTAATTTTTGAGTTTTACACCCCACCCTTACCATCACCACCATCTTCATTCTCCAATTTGTGGATTTTTCTCTCTGATGTCAGGTGACGATGGAGTGGTAGTGGTGGTAGTGGAGAATGGAGAATGGAAATGGTAGTGGTAGGGGTAGAGTGTATTTTTAGTTGGGTGTAAAATCCAAAAATTGGTAGGGTATGATGAACTCCCCCCTTTAACCAAAACTAACAAATGGTCTTTGGACTTAAAGCCCATTTTTTGAGCTTCCCTCACATCCAAAACAGCTTACCCATATATCAACCCCCTTCTCAAAATGATTTGTAGGTTTTGCAAAACCAATATTTTAATGTTCTCAAAATGGTTAGTCAATTTTATAGGATCCACAAGTATATTTTCTACACTGCGATCCTTTTTAGCAATCATATAAATTATTTGCGTACAATACAACCAAATATTATTTCAATGTTCTAAAAAAAAATCACCATTTTTTGTCGAATTTTTCGTAAAATTTCGACGATCACTAGTTGAAAATTTTCAAAAAATTTGACCATTTAACTTCAACCAACATTGGTCGATTTTTATTTTGTTCAGATCTGTTTTGTTTTTCTTTTTTACTTTTCTACTGTGATCTTCAACTTCGAGAAAAACTAAATATTTTTTCTATTTGTTTGGTGGTGTACTGTGGTGGCAGTGGCGTTGAGTTTTTTTTTCATCTATTTTTAAGATATAGAGAGAGAAAGGGAGATGGAGAGATTTTATAGAGTGGGATGGAGGTGCCGTTGGTGCTGATGACGGTGGCACTGCAGTGCCGCAGTGGAAAGTTGTTGGTGGGAAAGATGAACTAATGGTGTGTATTTTTTGTGGGGTCGAAATATTGGAAGAGAGCCCCTAACAATATAGACTTTAGTCTTAAAGCCACCAAAAAATCAGTCCATCCATCCAATTTAACTGTCAAAATATCAGCCCCCAAGCCAAAACTAAACTTTGTTAAGGTTTCTTGTGTCAATGGGTACTTAAATACCCGACAAGTACTTGGTTCTTTTTTTTAATTCTAATTTTGGTTTCACTGCTTGTTCTGAGTCGAAATCGATAAAAACTATAAGTCTAGAATCAAGCTTTGTTAACTGTTTTGGTTCCCGACGCATAAAATTCTAGCTTGGGTACTGGCCAATATCCAATTTAACTTGATTTTTACAGGGAAAAATGGTAAAAGAACTCAAAATATGAGTTGGGTTTGACTGTTTAAACTTTAAACCATAGTCCCATAAACTACGAGCCTAGACCGATTTTTTCTACTTTACACATTATTGGCCACATCTAATGTTTTATAATCTTATTAATCAGAATCGTGGTTTAAGCCGATAGAGTGACGCTCTCGCTTTAGAACTTCGTGTTCCCACTCCAAACTTCACTCCAATCTTGCTTCAAAAGCATTCTTAAATTAAAAATACTATTTAATTGGTTGTTCCAATACTCCCGCTCTCGTTCTCGTTCTCATTCCACATTTTGGTTACTTAGTTCATAATATTCTACGAACATAGAATTGGGTTAGCTTAGATTTAACTTCCTACCCAACAACCTTGATTTAATTTTTAAAAATTAGCCCAAATTAATATGTAAATAATATTTAAACAGTATATACAATCCGTATGCAAACAATATATGTAAATCGGTATATGCAAACAATTTTCAGGCTGAATTTAAAAATAAATTTTTGGCTATGGTGGAAATTAAAAGTAGGCTCGTTTTTGTGTTTTTTTTTATAATTCCTGAACATGAATGAAATTTTGTTATATTTAGAAACTAAAGTTTCTGTCGGAATATTTAAAAACTATGTCATCACCTGAAAGTGCATTAATCTTATAGTTTGTTTGGAAAGGGGGTTCTAAGTTAGGGATTCAATGGGGACTAGAGATTCATGTTTCCCTGGTCTGTTTGGCTGCCAAGAATCCCTGGAAACTTATTTTCTTGGGAAACATATTTTCTAGTAAATCCATGTTTTTGTAACACCCCGCCCTCACCTTTCGGGTCTGCAGCCCTTACTCGATGAGAACTAGGCATTTCCGGCGGAACCATTAACAACCTGTAGCTCTAGGGTGAGCGCAGTTCACCAAGCTAACAAGAAGCTTGCACTCATATTCACAACACAAGTACAATAAAGCTGAAATGAACTTTATCAACTTAAAGATAATCTGTCATACAAATGGATAATTAAATAATCCCAAACATCAAAGGACTAAACAATGTCCAAACTAAACTGAAAGAAATCGCAAAGGATGTCCTACGTCTTCACGGAACTTAAGCAAGTCTCCGAAGACTAGATCCTGCCTACGTGAACACCGCCTCTAGCGAGGATTCACCTGTTGTCTTGGACCTGTAAAAATAACGGTGCTAGGTCAAAACCTAGCCAGCAAGTTCACTAGTTCCCTTGGCTTAGATTCGGGTCAACCATATGCTTCACAAGTTTCAGTGTATTAACAACGATAAGATAACGAATAAAGTAATGTAAAGCAATGCACAAGATTCACGGCTGTTGTGTTTTATGTTCTTCGATTAAGATTAAGTTTTCGTAACAAAGAGTGCTCTCTAGTTACTACCCACGTTTCACCCATTCCTGTAGTTCAATCGAGACACTGGCCGTGCGCCACGTAAGTCTGATGAAACCGCCTCGAAATCCATCCCCCGAACACTGGTAACCCTGTCGGCGTTACTTACGTGTCAAGTGATTCCGTAGACCTCACTTGGCGATTCCGAAGACCTCGCTTGGAGAGGACCAGGCCTATACAGGACCTAACTATGTTTGCACACGTGCCAAACAAGTTATTTAAGCATACATCAAACTTATGGAAGTATCTTACACATTATCTATGTGTCCACAATCTCTCATCATCATGGAAATAGTTCTCAATAAGTCATTTATGCATTTTACACTTATAAATACATATCCATTATTAGCATGCATGAACATGATCATAATATCCTTCATACAAGAACTAATTACACAAAAGAAACTATCAAAAACCAATTTTAGGGTCAAAAGGCAATGCGTATCGATACTAACTTACATGCTGAGGGAGTATCAATACACCCTAAATGGGTATCAATACATGCTGTCAGATTGGGGCTGTATCGATACACCCTAAATGGGTATCGATACACCCTTTCAGATTGGGGCTGTATCGATACACCCTAAATGGGTATCGATACACCCTGGGTTTTCTCGCGATTCTGGGTTTTGTTCTTCAACAAAACTCCATGGAAACTTGGGATTTTGGCCTGCAACCTTAGGGGATTGTATACAAGTTAAATATACATAGATTTCATGCTCTTTAACCAATGAAAATCATACACACATGGATACATGCCTTCATTCATCTAGTTAACATATATTATCCATTAAAACCCAATTTCTATGCATTCATTCATGGATTAGGTTATGTAAACTAAGCATAAACCTAGCTTTCATGCAAGCATTTACTAAGACTTCATCAAAGCAAAGTGGAAGACCTAAGTCTACACCAAAAGAGCAAGTTACTACTTGCCTCAAATCACCAAGGAAGATGAAACCCAAAGGAAGAAGAAGAAGATGAAGAAGATCCTCTGCAACCAACTTGATTTTCTGTGTTGATCACCTTCACAAAACCTTGGGCTCTCAATCAAGAGGTTCTCTCACTCTCTTGCTCTCCCTCTCTCCCAGCCGATCCACCTCTCTCTCTTCCTCTCTTCTTCTCTTCCAAATAGAAAGGAAAACAAGAGAAAAGTGTTAAGTTAGGGTTAGTTATATTAGCCTAACCCTAAACTTAATAAAACTCTACAGGGTGCCCTCATCCAGAGTGGCTGCCCCTTAACATTAGTAACTAAATATAGATAGGGGTATTACAGTTTTGGAGTCCCACCTCCCCCTTTAGAATTTGTTGGAATTCTAAACTAAGGATTCACTATGTATGCACCCAATTCAATACATATTACACCCCAAAAAATTAAAACAATAAAATAGAGATTTTCCTTTGATTTTAAATGACAACCAAACAAACCAAAGGATTCAAGCTTTCAAGGATTCATGAATCCATAGATTCTTTTATGGTTGCCAAACAAGCCAAAGGATTCATGATTCTAGGGATTCATGTTTCTAAGGACTCATGTTTCCCAACATGAATTCTACATCCAAACACACTATAAGGAGATTTTCTCATAAATAATTCCTTCCTATATTATTCTTAGTCTTAACTTTCACCGACTCTGCAATAATATAACTCTCAATGTTTGAATACATATAAATGGGTATTTGCACAAAACCTGTACCAACTTACCCGACTAATACCTCTAATTATAAAATTGACTTTAGACCAATATTAGACCGAATTTAGACCAAATTAGATCCAAATTAGACCAACATTATGTGAAGTTTTGACAAAATTGGAAAAGGGGTTTGGGTATCGATACCCAAAATGGCGTATCGATACCTCCTGAAGCAACGACTTCAAATGGCTTGAGTATCGATACTCGGGTTGGGGGGTATCTATACCGGATTGGCGAGGACACTTCAGATGTGTTCAGTATCGATACCCACCAAAAAAGTTATCGATACCTTCTGGGAATATGGCGGTTTAAGTTGCGAAAACTACTAATTTGAGTCCTTTGGACTTGAGATTCTTTCTATTTCGTGGAGATCTCTTGTAGGCCTATAAATAGGGGTTTATTGGGGTCTTCTAGGGTATAAAGAGAGAGGTGAGAGCAATATTTGTAAGAGCTTTAAATATTAAGGGTTTGAGAAAATCTTTGTAAGGGTTGTGAGGCTTGAAGCTTGAGTTGCATTTGAGGTAAGTTCTTGTAACTGTTTTTCATTGTTTTTATTATAGTGAAAATAGTTCATCGTCGTCCATGGATGTAGGCAACCTTGCCGAACAACGTAAATCTTGTATATTGTAGTGCTTGTTTATTTTCTTGTTTTATGTTCTCGATTTGTATTGTTTGATTGTTTATCTTTAGTTTGTGTTTGAATCGATCCCTAAATCCTAACACATTAGACCCGAGGTATTATTTTGTGTGCAAATTCGGGTTCTAGTAGCAAAATCTTCATTATTATAGATTTGAAGGTTATTCTCACATCGATTATTTGTGTTTTATCAAGAGAAAAGAAGATCTGGAGTCAGAGTCACTTTGTAGCCCATGGAAGAAGAATTCTATCAAGAGAAAGAAGATGTGGAGTTGGAAAGACAACTCGAGATACTCAATAAACCTCCGATCAAAACCATACAAGTATTAAATTTTATTATCTATTTTTAATGGGCTATGGACATCGTTAAATAAACATCCTTATTCACACATCTTATGGGTCTCATAAAGAGATGATCAAGGGTTGATTTTTGTTAGAAATGTTCTCCTCATCATTTGTATCATTATTACCAAAATTCATCATTCTAAAACTCATAATTCCACTAAAGGTTTGATTGAAAAATAGACAGCTTATGAAATCACCCAACTTTTAATAGGTTAGGAGTTTTAGAATGATATGAATCTAACCCATTTTTAATTACCAGGGGTTAAACTATGTCGAAGACTCATTAATCCAAAGTGCAGTTAGTCTAAGAATTAACTAAACTAATCGAGTGTACAAGACCATCGACGTGGCGTAGACACGCATGTCATACTTCGGAGTGCCAGTCCATGGTGGTCACATTTCGACGAGTTTAGGTAAATTCCTAACCTAATCCCAAAATTACACACAACCCTAATTTCTAATGCATTTCTTAAACTAAGGAGCCTAACTTAGATTAACTAATCTAAAAGAGAGAAACCTAGTTCAATTTTGTTTGGTTGGTTAGGGTTTTGGATTAGGGTTTTAGGCATATCCGAGCCCAAAAGAGAAAGGTGGGCCTAAGCAAAGATGTGTTTTTGCTAGGCTCACACAAGAAAATGGGTTTATGAAGCCCAATTCCAAGATGTGAGTTTAAAACTCATGAAACAAGTCCAACACTCAACAAAAGAGTAGAGTGGGCTTGCTTAAAGATGGGCTTACCAAGCCCATAAAGCTTATTTGAAATTGTATTCTCATTATTGCTTGATTTCTAAGGCACACCATCAAAAGTGACAGGTTTCTAATGTAAACCCTAGGGTTTCACCTAAAACTAAGGTTGATATACTTCAATTTAAACCAACAAAATGAAGTATTAATGTGAAATTAGCAAAATAAGCAATTCTACACATCAAACATTCACTTAGGCATTTCATCGAACACATTTAAAGTGAACTTTCAAACTATCATAACTTCTTCGTTTCACAACCTTTTTGACTCATTCTTGAGCCCATTTTGTGTATTTTTTCATGATCTACAAGACTATATTTTTACATTTTTCATTTCATGCTTGTATGAAAAGATTCCAGCACGTTTTTGGCCTCTTTTTATGGTGTAGTGACTTGAAAATCAACCCCATACACCCAAATGCTAGATAACATGGTTAAATGGTTGATATTCTTACTAAACATATCATTTTTGGCACTAAACATGAATTTCATGAAAAACAAATCATTATTTTATGATGAGATGATATACAAAAGAGGCCAATCTTGTTAGATTATTAAATCACTTATTATTTCATGATATATGAACATTAACTAAACTAGTACTTATCTAAAATGATGCTTGAAGATTCATATATGTTAAAAAATGATGAAAAAGATCACTAACAATGTTATATTTATTCTAAAAAGGTAACTAATTAGTACATCAAAATAAACCCATGAAGTGAGATTCATGAAATGACAACATTTATTCACTTTCTTTTTAAACTACATCATACAACACTTAAAAAAGGAATCTCTACAACAAGTAAAAAGGGGGTGATGATCACCTACCTATTTTGCTTAAGATCCACCAATGAGAGAGTGATGAAAACCCATTGATCAACCCTCCATTAAGCCATGATAATCTCTTTTGTTGATGATAAATGAAGAAAATAAAGTTTTCTTTTGAAAAGTGATGTGATCTACCACAAACTCTCTCTAAACCAACCTCAAAATGGAAAGAAAAACTCAATTAGTTTGAGTTCTTCCCATGATGAGTGAGGTTTGAATGTGCAAAGTTTATATTAGGATGGGTGGTGTAGATGTAGATGATGGTTGATGATGGTGGTAGTAAAGAGTAAGGCTAAGATCTAATGGAAGTGAATTTACTCTCACCTAACTCTATTTCTTTTCTTCTCAAACTCTTGAATGCTCTCAAGCTATTCAATGTAACTCATGAGATCTATTGAATGTTCATCAAGAGATCTATTGAATGCTCCTAAGAGAACTATTGAATGCTCTTCCTAAGAACTATTGAATGCCCTTCCTAAGAACTATTGAATGCTCCTAAGAGAACTATTGAATGCTCTTCCTAAGAACTATTGAATGCCCTTCTTAAGAACTATTGGATGCCCCTTACTTGCTAGAGTTTTCCTCTATTTATTGGCGAGAACTCGGGTTGGTGGGGTATAAACAAGATTAGGGTTAAGGGGTGAGAGTGGATGAGAGAGATCTAAAAAAATTGGGTGGAAAAAAGGTAAAAAATTAGGGTTTTATAGCCTTTTCAATCTCCACCGTTGGATCTGATCAGATGTAACGGTAGGCAGCAAAACGGCCAACCGTGAGCCATTTTATGCCAACCGTTAGATCTGTCCAGATCTAACAGTTCAGCCAAAATGGCTCATGGAGAGCCGTTGGTATATTCCAGGGAATATTCCAACGATTCTCCCCCTCTGAAAAGTGGTTCCGGGTTCATTCCAACTCCGATTTTGGTTCCGATTTAAATTCTAAACTCAAATTAAGTCCAATTTATCTCACATTTTTGAAATTTCTTGATCTTGAACATCAATTAAGGATCAATTAAGTTTTAATTAAGCCCGGGGAACTCTAAAGTGGTCAAATTAAGGCCAAGTTAAGAACAATTTTTGGGATTTTCACCAAATCTTTTAATTAGGCTCAATTTTGAGTCAAATTGAACTCAATGAAGTTGAATTGAGTTAATGGAGGACTCCATTGAGTTGAGCCAAAGGTCAATGAAACCTGATGTGGTCCAATTAAAGTCAATCCTGGTCCAAATTTTGGGGGTGTTCACCCGATTCGTTCAATTATGACCGATTTAGGCCAAATTAGGCAAAATTGAGTTGGGGGATGACTAAACTGAGTTGGTTCAATGATTGATTGGGTTGAATTAGAGGTGGTTGATGCCTGATCTCTCATTTCACACTGAATTTTTGATGTTTAGAGTTTGGGGGCGAAAATTGGTGTCTACAGTTTGCCCCTCTTCGCCAGAGGTTCTTGTAACCGAATTTTCGCTCCCAGGTGCCTCCGTAGAAAGCGTGTATTTCACTGACTTCCACCTAACGCACTCCTTTAGAATTAAGTGGGCGTGGTCGGCGAATTAGAAGCCTAACTAGGCAACCGATTACCTTGGTTGACTAAGTATACTCTACTGGTCCTTAGCGCCACGTGGGTCTCGCGCGATCCCAAGTCATAACTAGACACTTCCTTAGGTGTCTACTCACTAACAGGTGCACAACTGGGCGTGTGATTGTGAGCAGATTAATTTTGAAAATAAATTGGATTTTTGGTGGTTTTTAAGATGAGATCATCCGGGCTTTCTTCACCTCTGCATTGGAGACCGCTTACACCACTCATCATTCAACTCTTCAGTCTTCACTTGAAAGCTATGGACAACTTGCTCTTGTACTGATTTTGAATTTTGGCTTTCCTGATTTTGACCACTTTGGCTTCTTTATGATGATTCTGATAGTCGAATGTCGCTTTTCGCTTCAACTTGGCTCATTGGGGAATGACCAGACTTCGATATCGTCACCTTTATCCCCCCTTGGACTTATACTCTAGAGATTTTGCACAATCTTTTGTCGGCTTGGTGATCTGGAGGATCTGATCTATGTCAGCTTCACTTTGCAACCTCTTGATAGGCTGAGAGACTTTGCGAGAAAATCACTCTCTCATCTTGAAAGGTTCTTTAAGCTTTGACTTTCCTGATGGCTATTTTTTCAATATTTAGCTTTGGCTATCTGCTCTGCAGGTTTTAACGAAGTTTTAAGTAGTTCATCTGAGGAGTGAGCTTCATATTCTCCTGCACCGATGAGCGAGGTTGGCACCTCAAATTACACAGAGTACCCCTAAGACGTTGGCCAGCAGCTGAGTTGGCAACTCACGGTTGATCTTCCCGAAAATACTGAACCCTACCTTCTTGCGATACCTCAACTGAATTTTGATTGTTTTGTATTCCTTGGCAGTGAATTCCCTTTTATAAGTTTTGACTTCTTCTACCTCTGATGTTTCTACAAACATTTTCACAGATTGACAATTATTTGATTTAGGTGGCCTGCCCTTATTGCCAAGAGTTCCTTCAGTGAATGGGTAGCCTGAAGATACTTGTATCAAATTTGGTTAGAGAATATGCTAACCACTTAGCTAGCCTTCGCATCTATATGCAGACGAATGCAGGGCTCGAGGAAGAAAATGATCGCCTCAAGAGTGAGCTGGCAGGTGATGGCGTAGAAGATGATGGTAGGACTCTGACTGCTTCATACTCTAGAGGTAAATCGAGTAAGAGAACTCGTCGGCGCACGAGGAGTCCCCCTGAGGAATGATTCTCAAGTCCCCTTTTTTACTTTGGAAATGGCATAAACATGCTTTTATGTAATTGTCTCTCACATTATTAAACTTACTTGAATGAAATACACTTATTTCTCAGGGAATTTGCCTCAGCTGCCTAACTAAAACCATGCAAATCATGGCTATAGCATCCTATGGTTTTATCCTTATCGGCTCCCCAAAAAATAAGGTTTTTGAAAACAAAACATTTTTTGGCGGTTTTGAAATTCATTTGGGAAAACAAATTAGGAAACCATTTTCTTTTTTCTTTTTATTAAGAAACCGGTTATCAAGCCCAACCTACACGTAACCGATGATAATTGATCTGAAGTGCTAAATTCGAGTAGATAGGCCGTTCATCTTTCTTGGATAAGTCTTCTTGTGTTTCCTTCCCTCGTCAAACTCCGCCCATTTAGCAAGATTGTTACCGACTTATGCCAAGGTTGGGAAGTAGCTTTGACCTTGTTGTCTTTGAAGGCTTGATTCGTCCGTACCGGGATGGTTACAAAAGCTTATATTGTAGCTCGTACCAATTTTATGCTCTTGGCTTCTTCTTGCCACCATGAAACCCACAAACAACGATCAAATTTTCTCAAGTCTTGATTTTTCTCACTACGTTTTTCTATTTTTGAATTTTTTATCTTCGATATTTTTTGGAGACCACTGCTCTTCTTCTCTACCAAGGACTCATGTTGCTCACAGGACTCCTAGGGGCTTTTAGGTTGTAGCGTGGCTTAGGTTAAGCTAGAAAGAAAGGATAAAAGGCACAAAATTTGAAAGTCTATTCATTAACCCCTTATTTATATACTTGGGGTTTTAACATTTTTTGCTTGGATTTTTGTGTTTTATATTTTATTTGGATTTTTCCAACTTTTTCGAATTTTTCTAATTTTGGATATCTGATTTTTTTTTGGATTTTGGATATCCGATTTTTTTTGGATTTTTGACTATTTGATTTTTTTGGATTTTGGATATCCGATTTTTTTTAGATTTTTGACTATTTGATTTTTTAGGGTTTTGGACTTTGCCCCTAATATGGGGTGGGATTTTTAGATTTTCTGAGAAAGGCGATAATTTCTATGTACAAAGGAAGGTTTTAGGTCCAAATTGTCTTCTAGTTGATATGAGCTTTCTATTGGGTCCTTTCTGGGATTGTATAGTCGGCTGAGAATTGCCCCTAGTTTTGAGCCACTGTCGGCTTCGCTTGCCCCTAGTTTAGAAGTTGAGCAGTTTTCTCAAACGTAGTATCTCTTGAGTTGATCGTTGTTTGTGAGTCTCTGGTGTTGAATTCCATCAAGATCTGTCAATTGAACAGCCTTGCCGGGGAGGATCTTCTTTATGATAAATGGGTCTTCCCAGTTTGGCCTGAACTTGCCCCTAGGATTAGTCCGTAGGACCGGCCTAATTTCTTTTAGCACTAGATCCCCTTCTTTAAGATCTCTTGGGTGAACTTTCTTGTTGAAGGCACGAGTTATTTTCTGCTGGTAGGCTTGTGAGTGGCAGGCTGCTTTTACTCTATTTTCATCAATGAAGTTCAACTCATCTAACCTGGATTGAATCTATTCGGCTTCGTCCTCGTTGCCTTCTTTAAGCACCCGAAAAGTTGGGATTTCTACCTCGATTGGGAGTACGACCTCCATGCCATATATAAGTGAAAAAGGAGTTGCTCCAGTTGGTGTGCGTATCGAAGTTTGATATGCCCATAATGCGTATGGCAACTTCTCGCTCTAATCTTTGTAGGTCACAGTCATCTTTTTAAGATTTTTACCAACGTCTTGTTAGCAGCCTCTACTGCTCCATTTGTCTGTGGCCTATGAGGTGATGAATTGTGGTGCTTAATCTTGTAATGGTCGAGTAACTCACGAACATTTGATCCGACAAAGTTAGTCCCGTTATCAGTAATGATCTAATAAGGCACCCCATATCGATAAATGATGTGATTTTGAATGAACCTTGTGGTGAGACTTCCCTTGATGCTTTTGCATGAAAAAGCTTCTTCCCATTTTATAAAGTAGTCGATTGCCACAATAATGAAGATGTGACCGCTAGATGATGATGGTTTCACCTTCCAACTACATCTATTCCCCATGTTGAGAAAGACCAGGGCGATGACATACTGTTTGAAAGGTCCATGTTTTATGTTTGTCGAATTTCGTGTCAAAGGTAAACTCAAGATGGTCAATGTAACTTGAGTTAGAGTCTAGTGAGTCTCGGTTCACTTCGGTTGAAAGAGAAGAAATCTACAAAGACTCCGAAGAACTCAACTCACCACCGGAAGACATCCTAGGATGGTAAGTGACTTAGAACACTAAGTACCATAGGTGGTTAGATTGCTAAGAGTGTTTCCCACACTGTTTACTCTTGATAAAATGTGTTTTAAAAGATAAATTTTTAATCTGGACAGTGTTGGTTTCGAAACCAAGAAGTTTGGTTTCGAAACCAACTGCATTGATGGTATTATTTTATATAGGGAAAAGTCTGTTTCGAAATCAACCTTAGTTTGATTTCGAAACCAAACTTTATCTGATGACAGATGAAGTTTGGTTTCGAAACCAAAACTGTTGGTTTCGAAACCAAAACTCATCTGTCTTCAGATGAATTTTGGTTTCGAAACCAAACAGTTTGGTTTCGAAACCAAAACCACATCTATCTTCAGATGAAGTTTGGTTTCGAAACCAAACATGTTGATTTCGAAATCAAAAGGCAATAACCATCACAGAAGCTTGTTGGTTTCGAAACCAAATCAGTCAGTTTCGAAACCACATGTTGGTTTCGAAACCGACAGGCTTGATTTCGAAACCGACGCCCAGATTCGTTTTTCTGAGTACGATTTTCTGAGCTGTAAAGTAACTTTCTAACACATTATTGCTCATCTCCCTCTAAGCCTTGTTTTAGGGAGATAATTGAGCGTGGGAAACATCTCTAAGTGGAATGAGAGGCTGAATATATTATTCTCTCATCCCCAATAATGGTGTCTACCATTAGACCTAGAACTAATAATTTAGTCTAGGATTGAGCTGGACATCTTCACTATAAATAGGGGTTGAATCTTCAGTATTCAATCAACCATTCACCCTATTAATCAACAAGTTCTTGAAGAGTTTCAACTCTAATCTTTTAGCTCTCAAGCTTGTTGAAATTGGTTCAAATCCTTCCCATTTCAAAACCAAAACTCTGTTTTTGTTACCGGTGGATTTCCGGTGATTGAGCTTGAAGGTTCAAGCTTGTGGTGATATACTTGAGGAGTCAAGTATTGGTTCAAGGTGCGGGACTTGTGGAGTTCAAGTTGGAGACGCATCAACGTTTACTAAGAGGCAAATTCGTGGAGTTCGAATTTGTGGAAGAACTGTACACCGTAGCTGTTGGAGCGTAGAGGGAGTCGTAATTCGTGTCCATCGAGTGGTAAATCGGGTTGTAAGTTTTCAATAACTCTTAGTGAATTTTTGCTGGACTAGGTCCCGGGGTTTTTCCCAGTTTGGGTTTCCTCGTTAACAAAATCTCTTGTGCATATTTTTCATACTTGTTGTGAGATTGAAATATTCGATTCTTGTTCTTAATTCCGCATATTAAGAATCGAATAAGTCAATACTCCTGTTAGAGATTTTTGTTGTACTCTTATCACCTTAGTAATTTTTAATTAGGTGATTGTGTGATCCTTAACCATAGTCACATTGACATACGGTTAAATTCATTAACCGTAGGGTGAATTTAGACTTTCAATTGGTATCAGAGCAGGTTCACTTGTTGGGTTTAACAACCTAAGTGTGATCCCTATTTGTGTCTAAATGGATTCACAAAGAGAAGGTAGTGCTGTAAACAAACCACCATTATTCAATGGCAGCAACTATCCTTATTGGAAAGCCAGAATGAGGGCTTTCCTCAAGTCCCTAGATCAAAGGGTTTGGAGAACTGTAGAAATTGCTTGGTCTCCTCCTACCATGATGACTGGTACCGGAGACAACTCCAGAATGCTGCTGTAACAGCTGACGAATTTCGTCGTATATCTAATTGTGAAGTAGCAAAGGAGGCATGGGACATCTTAATGGTAACCCACGAAGGTACTAGGACTGTTAGAATAGTAAAACTTCAAATGTTAAC
>MVGT01002323.1:14028-83890 GCA_002174775.1 Macleaya cordata
TAATTCGTGTCCATCGAGTGGTAAATCGGTTTGTAAGTTTTCATTTCTTTTAGTGGATTATTTTCTGGACTAGGTCCCGGGGTTTTTCCCAGTTTGGGTTTCCTCGTAAACAAAATCTCTTGTGCATATCTTTATATTTATTAAGAGATTGAAATATTCGATTCTTGTTTCCGCATATTAAAGAATCGAATAAGTCAATACTCTTGACTAGAGATTTTTGTTTCCATCTTTATCACCAACATTATTTTTATTTGGTGATTGTGTAATCCTTAACCTTAGTCACATTGACATACGGTTATTCCAACTAATAACCGTAAGGATTTTAGACTTTCAAGTAGGTCCATACATGGAAACGTAACATGCATGATTTACAATGTTTCAAACTTGTCTCCGTGTTTGAACACCGGTTTTAATCCCTCTAATAATTTCATTAGGATTGTGTAGTCATTGAGCCCATGTGGTTGGATGGTCTTGAGGAGGATTTCTAAGTTCAATAACTTGACCATTTGTAATCAGGTCATGTGAAGTATCATATTTTTCATTCGACTCTTGGGATGTAGATGCATCATCATCATTATCTGAATCAAGTTCAGTTTTCACAGTTTTACCTTAAACAAGATTGTCTTCTTCAGCTGCATCTGAAGAGGAAGAGATGTTAGAATCACCAATAACAACATTAATGGATTCCATGATAATTTCGGTCCTTTTGTTGTAGACACGAAGGTAACTTAAATTTGTTTTCTTACCAAACTAACATTCATATAGGATATTGAGAGTTTTGGGTCTTAGTAGACTCTGTTAACTAAGTAGCATGCAGTAAATGCAGCTTCATCCCAAAACCTTTGTGCTAGATTTTTGCTATGCAGAAGCACTCTAGCCATTTCTTGAATCACACGATTCTTTCTTTCAGCATCCCCATTTTATTGAGGAGTTATGGATGCTGAAAACTCATGCTTTATGCCATTTTTGTTACAAAAATCTTCAACTTTTGAGTCCTTGAATTTTGTACCACGATCACTTCTTATCCGTTTGATCTTGAAATTTTGCTCATCTTGAAATTTTGCTCAACCATGACTAAGAAGTATCGCTTTCCACCAATAGTCTCAGTTCTCATAGGACCCATAAGATCCATATGAATTAATTATAATGGTTTAGTGGTAGCAACATCTTTTGATGATTTATGTGGACTTCTAGTTTTTTTACCTTTTTGGCATGTTCCACATACTCCATCAACATTTTTACTTACCTTGGGCAGCCCACGTTCTAACCCTTTGTTAGTAATCTTTGCTAGGTCTTTGAAGTTGACATGACCTAGTCTTTGTTGCCAAAGGTGAATAGTATTAAGTTTAGACAAATTTTATGTAAGGTTAGGAGATGCATCAATCATATAGCAATTACTACTAGATCTCCTACCAATCATAACACATTTACCATCACCATTCATGATTTCACAACCATTGGAGGTAAAATTCACGGAATGGTTAGTGTCACAAATTTGACTAATACTTGGAAGGTTAGGTTTCATACCTTCAACATAGAGTACATCCTTGATTTCCGATATACCGAGTAACTTCATTGTACCTTTACCTTTGACATAAGCGGTTCTACCATCACCAAATGTTACAACTCCCCCAACATGACTTTTGAATTGACTAAAGCATGATTTGTCACCAATTATGTGCCTTCTACAACTACTATCAAGAAACCAATCAAGTGAGTTACATGCTTTATAAGCAATCAAAACAACATTAGCCTTTATCTCACTTTTCTTAACCCACACAGTTTTTCTTTGGTGCTATCTTGGATGGGTTTAGTGGTTTTAGGAACAATTACCTTACTTTTAGTAGGTTCCTTCTTTGAGTTGTGAGGGGTTTACCTTTGGGTACATTATCTTGTGTATTTCTTGTGAGTTTTGAGATCTCACCAGATAAGTTCCTTACTTTTGCTTGCGATTCTTTGTATTGATAGAGAAGATTTGCCTTTCTTTGTTCATTGAAAACATCTTCCATATAAAATTTGCAAGTATTTTACAAGTGACCTGAAACACCAGAATAAGAACATACTTCAGCAAAATATGTGCCTTTTGACTTACCCAGATTTTTGCTGGTTTGAGCGAGTGTGCTCTTTGGAGGAATTTTTTGAGCATGTTGCTCCTTGCCTTTCACAAACTTTGTTCCTTGTGGTGAGTTGGAACTAGTTGTAACATCATAACCCAATCCCTTCTTATCATTTGCAGTCTTGGCTGCATTCAACAAGTTGGATATAAAGTTAAAACCATGATTAAATTTATCTAACAAGTCATTTGATAAGATCAAGTCTCTCTTGGTTGAGGCAAGAATGGAATCAAAAGACTTGATTTTATCTAAGGCTTCCCTAAGATCCAACTTAAGAGAGTTAATTTTGGTAAGTAGCCTTGAGATCTCCTCTTCAAGTTGTTTTATTTTGGTGGAACTTTCTTGCAACTTGATAATGGTTTCATCTCGTTCAGTTTGAATGAATGTCAACTTCTCATTCAGCATCTTGTTATCTTTAGATGAATCCATGCACTTTTTAAGGAGATTAGCACACAATTCTTTCGGATCTATTTCTTCATCACTCTCCTCATGTTTACTAGAAGTGTCAGCATTTTTGAAAATCTGTGAGAGAGTTGCAGTCATAGCATTCATTTCCTCTTTGATTTCTTCATCACTAGTTTCACTAGTATCGGAGGATGAATCAAAATTATCGAGTGTGACTTTCATTGCTTTCTTGATTCTGGCTGGATCTTTGTTTGGACATTCATTAACCATGTGTCCAAAGCCATGACATTTGAAGCATTGTACTTCTGTGGAGTTCTTCTTCTCAAACTTTTTATCAAAGTTTTTGAATTCGTCATGAGGCCTTATTTTGGAAGATGAGCCAAACCTTGGCTTTTGAAACTTCTCCTTTTTGTTCTTTAAGAAGGTCTTGAATTGTCTTGTGAGAAGAGCCATTTTGCCATCACTAGAGAGGTCCTTCTCTTCCTTGAAGCTTTTTGAGGCTGTAAAAGCAATGTTCTTTGATTTCCTTGAAGATTTGAAACCAACCTCAAATGTCCTTAAATTCCCTGCAAGTTCTTCAGGGAGAATATCATCAATATCTTTATTTCCTCAATAGCCATAACTTTGGCTTGAAATCTCTCGGGAAGAGATCTCAAAACTTTACGAACTATTTTGGAGTTAGAAATAACTCTTTCCAATGCAAAGGAGTTGTTGACAATGTCATTCAATTTAGCATAAAATTTATCAAAGGTTTTATTGTCATCCATTCTTATAGTTTGAAATTGGGTAGTCAACATTTGAAGCTTTGCTATTCTAACAGTCCTAGTACCTTTATGGGTGACCATTAAAATGTCCCACCTTGGCTACTTCGCAATTAAAGATGCGACGAAATTCGTCGGCAGTGACAGCAGTATAGATAGCATTGAGTGCTTTACTATTTCTAGTGGCTGCCTCAAAGATACCAGTCATCCGAAGTCCATTAGTTTTCCGATTTGGGAACTTCCCTAGAGTTGTCTCTGGTACTAGTCATCATGGTAGGAGGAGTCCAAGCTACTTCTACAGTTCTCCAAACTCTTTGGTTTAGGGACTTTAGGAAAGCCCCCATTCTAGCTTTCCAATAAGGATAGTTGCTACTATTGAACAATGGTGGTTTATTTATAGCACTACCTTCTCTTTGTGAATCCATTTAGTTACAACACAGATCACACTTAGGTTGTTAAATCCAGCAAGTGAACAAAACAATAATCTCCAACAAGAGTTTTGACTTATTCGATTCTTAATATGCAGAATTAAGAGCAAGAATCGAATATTTCAATCTCATAAAAAATGTAAAAATATGCACAAGAGATTTTGTTTACGAGGAAATCCAAACTAGGAAAAACCCCGGGACCTAGTCCAGAAAAGAATCCACTAAAAGTTAATAGAAACTTACAAACTGATTTACCATTCGATGGACCCAAATTACGACTCTCACTACGTTCCAACAGTTACGGTGTACAGTTCTTTTACAAATTCGAACTCCACGAATTTGCCTTTTAGTACACAGTGATGTGTCTCCAACTTGAACTCTGTAAGTCCCGTACCTTGAATCAATACTCGACTCCTCGAGTATATCACCATGAGCTTGACACTCTAAGCTCAACCACGGCTCACAAAAATAGAATTTTTGGTTTAAAATGGGAAGGATTTGAACCAAGTTCAACAAGCTTGGAATCTATAAATTTCGAGCTAAACTGCCCAAGCACTTGTTGAGGTTAGGGGTGATTGGATCATTTGAACAATAAAAGATCAACCCCTATTTATAGTGAAATGTCCAGATCTAAGCCAGAATAAATAAGTTTATTTTTGGACATCATCATATAAGATGGGAGTTCATTCCATTATCCCTCTTATCCCACTCATGAATATTTCCCATGCACCAATAAACCAACTAAGACATGCTTTGGTGGAAATGTGCAAAAAGTTGAAAAAGAATCTCTTTACAGCTTAAAAAATCACCAGAAAAGTTTAAATCTGGGCGATGGTTTTGAAACCAAAAGGATTGGTTTCGAAACCAACAGGTAGTTATGAAAGCAATTCCTTTGGTTTCGAAACCAAACTGGTAGTGATGTTTTCTTGTCTTTTAGTTTCGAAACCAACAGGTTTTGAAAGGTCCCTTGGGTTTGTCAATGTTAATGAGAGAAAAGTATACTCAGTTGAAGTCTATGCTGAGTCAGTGTTAGATGTTCCCTCCGCGCAAAACTCACACATAATTGTGAAACGAAGCGAAAAGCACTCTATCGGACTCTATCTCTCTACCAGAAATCTCCGAGTATCGGTAAGTGACCTATCGTATACCATAGGTGGTTAGAATTGTATTAGGACTTAGTGGCATTAGCTAGGATGCATGTAGACAACCTAGAATGGTCTAAAAAAAGCATTTATGCATGTATCCAGGCTGGTATCGATACCACCCAGCTGGTATCGATACCAAGCTTGTCTGTATTGATACCAACTGCCCAGAACCCACTGTTTTGAGCTACAGGGTTTTGAGTTGTGCGACTTTTGTGGCTAGGGTTCTCATGCCATTTTTGGTCATTTAACACAACTAACCTAGGTTTTGTTTCTTGTCCATAAATAGGACTTAGACAAATATTCTAGGTGAACTAAGAAGGAAGAAGAAAGAATAGTTGAAGTTTTGAGAGAATAAGGAATATTCAAGGAACTAGCTTTTGTCATCTTCTCCATTGTTGATTCTTCCAAGCTTTTGTGAGGAGAAGATTCTTTCTTCCTAGAGAGTTGTTCCATACTAACTCTCTTTAGACCTTCATCTCAGCTAGAAAAGTTTAGTACATCCATCTAGTATGAAGATCAAGTAGGGCTTAGAAACCCAAAACTTTCCAGCATTTTACAGTCACCGGTGGAGTTCCGGTGAAGTAGTCGGCGAAGCTTCGACGAACTGCATACTTAATAGGGTTCAAGTGAAGCTTGTGGATTCAAGCACACAAGTGTGAGACTTGGTGGATTCTGAGTTGGAGGCACACTTACTCACTATTGAGGAGGCGGTTCGTGGATTCGAATCGTGAAGAAAGACCGGTCGAGTTTTTGCACGAGGGGATTCGTGTTGTCGATGGGAACGGTTGTAATTAAGATTTCTTGTAACCGTTAGTGGTAATTTCTAGACTAGGTCCTGGGGTTTTTTCTGTTAGGTTTTTTCCCGTCAACAAAAATCATTTGTGTCGATTACATACATGTGAATGATTTTTGTGCAAGATTGAAATATTTGATTCTCCTTAAATTCCGCATTTGAGAATCGAATAAGTTAATACTTGTGTATTTCAATTTCGTATCATTTAGCTTTATCGTATATTAAGTTTTGAATTGGTAGATATTGATCCTCCTTCCATATACACCTGGGGATAGGTGATATTTCAATTGGTATCAGAGCACATAGTTCACCACTTAGGGCTTTACATCCCAGTGAGATCCTTGTAGTGAAATATGGAAGGAAGTTACGTGAACAGACCTCTATTGTTCAACGACAATAACTATGCGTATTAGAAAGCACGCATGAGAGCCTTCCTAAGCTCTATAGATGAAAGAGTTAGGATAGCTGTAGAAGATGGTTGGTCCCCTCCAACCATAACCGCCACAATTGATGGTGTTGCTGTGACTAAACCTAAAGCAAGAGATGTCTGGACTGAAAATGAAATCGATAAGGCCACCTATAACAACAAAGGACTTAATGCCATATTCAATGTTGTAACAACGGATGAATTTCGATGCATTTTAAATTTGTATAAAAAGAGAACAATTTGTTAAACTAAGATTTTCTATTCAGCTATGTGGTGGATTCAAAAGCCTTAGTGTTTTTCTATATTGATTTTATAAATTTTATTTTAATTGTGTTTAGTTTAAATATATTCTCTAAACCAACAACATATTTTTCATTAGATTAGTATTAGTTAACCAATTAAGTTTGATTTTACCTCAAAGGTAATTCTCTGTGGGATCGACTCGTTTGCCACAACTAGATTTATTGAATAGTCGTGCGCTTGCGATTAAAGCAAGGTTTAAAATTAACTAATTAATTTTGGTTAGTTTGAAACCACATCAGTTGATAACAGGAAAAGTACTTCAGGAGGCTGCTACTTTGTTGGACACAACTTGGTAGCATGGCAAAGTAAGAAACAAAATTATCAATCCTTGTCAACTGCTGAAGCTGAATACATTGCTGCAGGTTCGTGTTGTACTCAATTATTGTGGATGAAACAAATGTTATCTGATTATGGCATTGAACATGATACTATGACTGTACTTTGTAATAATACCAATACCATTGATATTGCTAGGAATCCAGTACAACATTCTAAAACTAAACATATAGACATAAGATATCACTTCATTCGTGATTTAGTTGAAAATAAGGTGATTTGTCTTGAGTTTGTTCCTACCGAAAAATAATTGGTTGAGTTACTTACAAAACTTCTAAATATTCTTAGGTTTGAACTCCTTAGAAGATCTATTGGTGTGGTTGTTAGTAACTAATTGTTTTCTTCTCACTCCTTCCTGGTTTTTTGCATTGCATATCTTTTTGGGTTGAAGAGTGAGTTGTGTTTATTAGTTTTATTTCAAAACTCTGCATTCTAATAGGTGTGATTTTAAGTATTCTTCCTATTTCAAACGGCTATCTTTTGTAGAATGCTTGAACATATAAGAGATTTCACAGATTTGATTTACCTTATTTTGATATAGCTTGTGAATCTCTGCAATAAGTCCACATACTCTCTTGGCTGATTTTTTGGTTTGTATGCACATAAAGAGTCTCTTGAGTAAGTGTGATTTTATCCTAGTTGGATCGTTGGATGGGTTGAAAATAAAACTCATGATTTATTGATGGACTGAACCAGCTGGTTGGATTATATCTCTCTAGGATGCGGTCTTCTGATGAAGTACTAAAATTTTTGTTATATCTTGTTCAAATTCATCACCAAAATAATAAGCTCTCGTAAAATAATTTTAGCTTGGTGAAACACCAAAAGAGTGAGTTCTCGTATAAAATGATGAACTCGATGTTAGAACATCAAAAAGAGTGAGATCCAGCAAAAAGATTAGGAACTCGATGTTCTTTTCTTCATCTTGACCTCATGGTGATTCACTTGATTATAATACGGGTACTTTCTTGGAAGCATCTCCTCAGATAAGAGTCACTTACAAGTTCAAAGAAAATATTGGTGTCTTGTTGATAATTTATGTCTCATGCTCTTGAGTATCTCAAAAGTTCTATCTTATGCTCAAACATGAAGGTCATTTTATAGGGTGCAAAGTGAGATGATTCTTTCATGCTAGATAAGGTTCAGATTTGAAGAAATCAGTAATATGAACATCCTTATCTTATCTTCCTTTTAGGATAATCTCATGTAACGATATTATTTTCTCAACACACACACATTCATTGATCATCTATAAGAATATTGTGGTGTTACTTGTTTTGAGAATCAATAAGGCTTTATTCGAATAAGGTTTAGCAAATTTATGCTTGCAAAAATCCTGTGTTAATTGCATTATATTCTTTATAGCCTTGTGTAAAGGGTCACATATCTCGAACATACCTTGATTCCATAAAAAATGAGTTTTATGGGTGATATGTCAAAATTTTGGTGATTTTGTATTTCAGTTTCGAAACCAAAATGACTGGTTTCGAAGCCAAAAAAGACCTGGAAACAATCTTCCTTTCAGTTTCAAAACCAAAATGTTTGGTTTTGAAACCAAAACTTACTAGAAGACATTTTTGTTTTCAGTTTCAAAACCAAGCTGCTTGGTTTCGAAACTAAAATGCACCGGAAGACAATTTTTATATTCAGTTTCGAAACCAAACTACTTGGTTTCGAAACCAAAATGTACCTGAAGGCAATTTTTATTTCAGTTTCGAAACCAAGCAAATTGGTTTCGAAACCATCGCCTGATTTTCGCGATTTTAGGGGCATTTTTGGCCTTTTGCAAAAGGTCTTTTAAAAGGGGTTTCGAAACCATTTTCATTTCCAATCGTCTAGTTTGGTTTCGAAAGAAGAGAGAAAGGGTTTTCAAGAGTTTTCAAGGATTTTGGATCGTTTGGCTAGGGTTTCAAGCGTTTTGAAGATCTTTTCTCGTGGATTTTGCGTTTTTGGTGAGCCTCCGCACTCTACCTTTATTCTTCATTGTTTTTCTTCTTGAAAACCTAGTTTTTCCTATTGTTTTGATTCAATCATGTCTTAAAAATGACCAACCTTTTCCTCCCCTACTTCCTCCAACCCAAAGAGGCCAAGATCCTCAACGGGTTCCTCCCAATCCTTTGTGTGCCCTTGAACAAAAGAGAAGTTCTATTCGGCGGATTGTTACAAACTTTATATCCAACACTTCCAAAATCGTTCTCTTGTTGTTAAAAGAGAAGTAAATTGGCACAAGGATGTGATCCTACATGAAATTCATTCTAGGTTGAATTTCCAAAATTGGGATAGGTTATTTAATGGTTTAGGGAATGCCTACCCAAGACTAGTTCGAGTATTTTACTCGAATTTCACCACATTGATGGAGAGGGATTCAAGTTTTCCACTATGGTATGTGAAAAACACTTTGTGGTTGATAGTGCTCTCATTGCATCTCTATTGGATTTTTAAGATGATGAGGATGCCATTCGATTCCCACCTCTTCGTGATCCTGATAAAGAGTACACTCCAGGTACTCATACCATTGCTGAAGAGTTGGCTGGGGAAGTATGGAGAGGGATTCAAGTTTTCCACTATGGTATGTGAAAAACACTTTGTGGTTGATAGTGCTCTCATTGCATCTCTATTGGATTTTCAAGATGATGAGGATGTCATTCGATTCCCACCTCTTCGTGATCCTGATAAAGAGTACACTCCAGGTACTCATACCATTGCTGAAGAGTTGGCTGGGGAAGTATTTGATTGGGAGAAGGACTTCCCTACTAAGAGATGTACCTTGTTTCACAAGGCATTGGGAAACATAGTCGCCACCAATCTTTATCCATGTTTAGGGAATCGTAGTAATCTTAGTGATACAATGGCCGAGTTCTTATATCATTTGGGAACGAAGACCAAGCTTAGGATGGCTGACTTTATTGTGTATCAAATGATCACCATCAACAATCACGCCACTCGAGCTCACTTGCTTCCATTTTCCAAACTCATTGAGAGGATCTTTCTTCACTGTGGGGTTATTATTCCTGCTCAAGAAGCCGCCCTTGAGGCAATGAGCACCATCTCTGACTCTACTATAAGGAGGATTAAAGGGCACTTAAAGTTAACAGAGGAACTAGCTCCTGCAGTAGGTTTTGATCCATCTGAACCTATTCCTCCTAGCACTACACCAGTTGGCTCTTCACAGACTACTCAGAGAGAACTCAGAAGACAAGCACGGGTAGCTCAAGCTCAAGCCACTAACACCATTCTAGCATACATGAAGCTGCTTGTTCCAGTTGTGAATGCCATTGCAGCTAAAGTGGGTGTTGAGGGTATACCTAATGTGCCTGATGAGGGGAGATCTAAGACTATCCACGGTCGCCCAATAGAGCCCGAAGATGAAGCTGAGGATGGTGACTCTTCTGACGACTCCTCCAGTGATACTGATGATGATGGAGATGAGAGAGTTCCTCAGAGTGCCCCTGCTGATGTTGGTGTGGAGTCCTCCAGTGATGACGCTAGTGCTGAGATGCATAGTTAGATTCTTCTCTCTCTTTCTTATCTAAGTTGTGAATGATACTTAATCTTTTATTTTTCATTTGCGGCTTCATCTTTTACTTTCTAAAACTTTATTATCTGGTTTTGAAACTTTGAACAAATGATTGATGATTAAGTTTTATTTAATAAATGCATTGTTTGTTTCCTTTCTCCATATATGTGCCTCCATGTATCTTCCTGTAGAAATTTGTTTTTCCCACCCTTATCTATTTGACAAAAAGGGGGAGAAGTGATTATAGTTTTGAATGACTAAATGCAAGGAGAATGTATGAGTGTGGCGGAGAGAATTCATACACATAGGGGGAGTGGTTGAATTCTCCTATTTTTATTGCAAGGGATTATTTTTTTTACATAACCTTGCTTTGGTGTGAGTTTGAATTTTTGCAGGAAACTCTTGAAAGACTACTCCTAGAGTTTAGATGTCATATTATGAGGGAGTTTTTGTCTTTCTTTATTTTGAGTTCATTGTAAGAGAAATTATGTTATAATGGGGAAGGGTTGTTTTTGTTTTCTTTCTTTTATAATGGTTTTTGTCATGAAATCGACAAAAGGAGATATTGTAAGGTCCATGAGTTTTCTCATGTGTTTTTGTTTGTCGATTTTCGTGTCAAAAGTAAACTCAAGAATGTATTTGTAACTTGAGTTAGAGTCTAGAGAGTATTGGGTCAAATCGGTTTGAAGAAATCTACAAAGGCTCCGAAGAACTCACCTCACCATCGAAAAACATCCTAGGATGGTAAGAGACTTAGAGAAACTAAGTACCATAGGTGGTTAGATCATTAGAGTGTTTCCCACACTTTTAAATTGCCTTAACAAATAAATTTTAAAAGAAAAAACTGAAGTTGGGGTGTTTGGTTTTGAAACCAAAGTATAACTGATGACAGATGAAGTTTGGTTTCGAAACTAAACCTATTGGTTTCGAAACTAAAAGACAGGAAAACATCAGTACCAGTTTGGTTTCGAAAGCAATGCTGCTTTCGAAACCACCTATTGGTTTCGAAACCAATCCTCTTGGTTTCGAAACCATCGCCCAGATTTAAACTTTTCTGGTGATTTTTTGAGCTGTAAAGAGATTCATTTTCAACTTTTTACATATTCCTACCTAAGCATGTCTTAGTTGGTTTATTGGTATGTGCGAAACATTCATGAATGGAATAAGAGGGATAATGGAATGACCTCCCATATCATATGATGATGTCCAAAAATAAACTTGTTTATTCTGGTTTAGATCTAGACATTTCACTATAAATAGGGGTTGATCTTCCATTGTTCAAATCAACCAATCACCCCTAACCTCAACAAGTGCTTGGAGAGTTTAGCTCGAAATTTATAGATTTCAAGCTTGTTGAACTTGGTTCAAATTCTTCCCATTTCAAACCAAAAACTCTATTTTTGTGTGCTGGTAGATTTCCGGTAGTTGAGCTTAGAGTGTCAAGCTCATGGTGATATACTCGATGAGTCGAGTATTGGTTCAAGGTGCGGGACTTGCAGAGTTCAAGTTAGAGATGCATCATTGTCTACTAAACGGTAAATTCGTGGAGTTCGAATTTCTGGAAGAACTATACACTGTAGCTATTGGAATGTAGAGGGAGTCGCAATTCGTTTTCATTTAGTGGTAAATCGGTTTGTAAGTTTTCATTAACTTTTAGTGGATTCTTTTCAAGACTAGGTCCCGGGGTTTTTCCCAATTTGGGTTTCCTCGTAAACAAAATCTCTTGTGCATATTTTCACATTTTTTATGGGATTGAAATATCCAATTCTTGCTCTTAATTCCGCATATTAAGAATCGAATAAGTCAATACTCTTATTGGAGATTATTATTTTTTTCTTTATCACCTTTATAATTTTTATTAGGTGATTGTGTGATCCTTAATCTTAGTCATATTGACATATGGTTAATCCAACTAAAATCGTAGGACATTTATACTTTCACTACTTAATATAAATATATGGTCTAACCCTCTTTAGGGTTAAGCGATGCATTATACAGTAACATAGTATCCAGAGCATTGTAGGATCCTTAAACCTTAGCCGTCTCTTACTATTTTTCTTCTTCTTCTTCTTGCTCATTATGTCGACCACTTCAGCCTCATCTTCATCTGCTACTACTACCACAGTCTCCCCATCTCCTCCTGTTCTCAATCTCTCCAACGTCTCTACTCTGATTGGCACTAAGTTAGATCGTACAAACTATCTTCTATGGCAAGACAAAATGGTTTCTATCCTTCGTTCTCACAAGCTCTACAAGTAGGTCGACTCGGATCACCCCATTCCTTCTTCTCATATCTCAGATCCCGCCACCAATGAACTCATTCCCAAACCCGCTTTCGAAGAATGGCAAAATGTCGATCAAACCTTATTGACTGGATCTATGCTACTTTGACTGATCCAGTTCATTCTCAAGTTATTGGCCTGCGCAATGCTCGACAGGTTTGGCTAGCCCTTGAAAAATCATTTTCTAATAAGAACTCTGCCCGTGTTCTTCATCTCAAGTGCCAACTCAAAAAGATTCAACGAGGAAATCTGAGTGTTGTTGGCTACCTTGGACAGATCAAATCCATCTTCAACTCTTTTGCTGCTGCTAATAAAAAGGTTCCTGAAATGGATCTTGTTCTTTAGTACTTCATGGATGGGGCCCGAATATGAATCTTTTTACACCGCAATCACCACTCGACCCCCTTTGCCTTCGTTTCATGAACTTTACTCTCTACTGTTGACCCAAGAGTCTTGCATTCAGCAATTGCAATAATAGCACTCCGACCTAACTCAAATTATTGCATTTCATCTATCTTGGGAGCTTTGAATTGTGTTATGTTGTTGCCTTCCAGCTTGGAAGCATGGACACAGACATGAGGACAAGGATACAACACGGATATGACGACACGCACGGAAAAAATACATAATTTTGTTAAAAAATTTATTTTATAGATGAAATTTTTCAAAGAACTCTAAAAAATCTATTGCACAAAGGGGTATCGACAATAATGAAAGACAGGGAAACACAAAAAACATGTGAGTGCCATTTTTCGTTTCATTTTTTAAACATATTCACAAAAAAATCTCACCAAACATGTATTTGAAGTATCCAACGTGTGTCGAAGTCTCAGACACATGCAACCCCAAATAAAGTGTCTGTGCTTCATAACCTTCCACGGACTAATAAGAAATAAAAGGCAACTAGGTGTTTGAAATAAAAACAATGTGGTTTAATTGTAGACTTTTAATTAATTAAGGAGCACTACTTGGATAGTAGATACTCACTCACTAGCTGTACTTTTGAGCAGATGGTTTTCCTTTTTAAACATTGTATTATGTGAAGTAAGAACTATTTTATGGATCGTGCAGCTCCGACAGTAGAAGTATTAACGTTTAATCTTCTCTGCTACTTGGGTCTGAGGACCAGGTGAATTGGGCAGGAAACTGTTTGTGACAAGTCCAGGTGAATCAGAGGCAAGCAGCGACTTGGGTGGGATTTATTAGGTTTATTCTGTTCTATAGTATTCACATTCACTTAATAGTCTGTTTGGACAAGGGATTTTAGGGAGGGATTTTGTGGGGACCAGGGATTTTGAGAAAAAATATAACATGATTTTTCCATCAAATCCCTGGTCCCCACAAAATCCCTCCCCCAAATCCCTTGTCTAAACAGACTATAAAAGAACTATGGTCTGACTTGGTATTCTGCTGATATAGGCAAAATGTAAATTTTTACGGAACCCACTAGTTCTATATTTGAACATTGGATCGACTTTCATTCTCTCCATTAATTGAGAGAAGAGAAGAATAGTTGGCATCGTCTTTATCAGCCTCCCAAATTGCATATATTGACAGCCTTTTTACTTCTTATTTGTGTGTTAACTGCAAATTACCATGAAACTTCACTAAGAGCATCCACAGTGGTAAGGTAAATTTGGATTTTACCTTATTTCACTTGCATAGTGGGTAGGCTAAAATAAGAATTTTAGCCTACGAGACTCGGAGATAGGCTAAAATTGGCCTTCTGGAAACAAGTCTCCAGATATATTTACGGGGCGTAGAACTGACACTGNTAACCTCTACGTTCCATGGGACGTACTTTCTGCTCCACGCCCCGTAAATCTTTCTCCAGACTCATTTGCAAAACGCTAATTTTAGCCTATCTGGGACTCTCGTAGGGGGAAATTCTTATTTTCCCCTACCCACTAATCAACTCAAATAAGGTAAAAAGGTATTTTAACATACCACTGTGGATGCTCTAAGGCACGCCTAATATTTGCATTCTTGAAGTATTAGAAGAATATCAAGCAGGCCTATTAATAAATAAATAAATAAAAACCAAAAATTGCAATCGAGTCTGATGTCTATTAAAATTTATTCTTTTTAATAGGAGCGAGAAAATGTCCTTGTGAATACTACTCATGGTAAACAAATCACAGTTCCTATTCCGTACTCGTCTACTTCAATGTTTAAGAACCCTCAAGTGCTAAATTCAAGCGGCGGCAGCTCCTCCTCTGGACCATCTCAAAATTATCAGGTTTCTATCCATGCTATTAATATTCACTCTGACATTATTTTTATGCTTTGGTTTTATGGTAATGCATGGTGATCACTTACCTGAAACAAGAAAAGCAATTAGAGATTAATTTTCTGAATTTAGTTCCTTATTTCAACTGGTGGAGTCTAACAAAAATGTTGCAGCTAGAGATCAAACGAATGGAAAAATTAAATCGGACACTACTTTTATACTCCTTCAACCACTGATTGGGGATCAAGAAGCAAACAGGTTTCCCATTGAGCCGTCCTGCAAATCTAAATGTTTATCTGAGGTAAATAAAATTTACATTAATCTATGAGTTTCTACCAAACATCTCAAGCAGATAAAAACACATTACGTTCAGGAAAAATATATATATATATAAACACACATCAGGGATATCACAAGACTTACTGAAGAACACCCACGAGAATCCGTTAGAGATAGACTCTCTAAACCACTCCCAATAGCATACTAACATCATCTTCAAACCCGTGACAGTCCATTTCCATGGTTGTCCATAGTAACAGAGGAGAGAACACACAGAGAACACTAAAAACTTGGGTTGGGGTAGGGTCCCTAACCCTCATTAAGAAATCCTCAAACCCTAGATCCTCACAAACCTTTCTCCCTCTCTACAAGTTTTGTCACACTTTGGATTCCTCCCACATAAGAAGACCAAAACCCTAGGTTTACCTCTCCTTAAACCTTAGGAACTCCAACACCTTCACATTGGCATATGTAACACTATCTAGCACCTCTAGCACCCCTTGGGACGACCTAAGACCTCCTTATTTATAGATTTCATCAAACCCACGCAGAAATAGAAGTTTCCTAATCCCAAAAGGTCTCCAAAACCGCCTAAAAAACATTCTCGCGGCGGTGCTTTCGAAACCACCAAGCTTGGTTTCAAAAGCAAAGTCATATATGTTGGTTTCAACAAAACTGCTTTTAAAACCAATCTATTAGTATTTGAAACCAACACTTTGCTTTCGAAAGCAACTCTCTACTTTCAAAAGCAAAAGTTTCTGGTTTGCCAAAAACTTCACAAATCTCCACATGTTTGGCTAAACCACCTTCACTCCTCTTAGAACCATATCTTCAATCAAAATACGATGATTTTGAAGTGCCATCCAAGCCCACCACCATCTTCAATCTTGAAAAACACATGTGAAACAACACTGTCTCACTACTACAATTTGAAATCTTCAAATACACCATCAACTGAATCCTCGGGCAAGATTCCCACATTGATCACCAAGAGAACCATCCAAAAGAAACTCCACTAGCTCCACCTAATCCAGGTAAGCTAATACCTCTAGCACATGTCAAGATTACCATGTGTCTGAACATAACCATCAAACTAACAGGCTTACCAATAAGCAATTTAACAAGCCATCGCCAATTTGAAAACCTTACTACCATCACACCCAACATACTTATTAATATGTTCCGTGTGACACCTCCCATAATAACGTGGTCTATGCAAATGAGATCGGGCACATCCTTGATAAAGCCTGCGCAAGCCATCAAGAATAATAAACAAAGATTCAAACAAATCTCAAAACATCTCGTGCATATCTTCGGAGCTTTGCTGGACCGCTCCTAACACGTGAGAATCACCATTTCATCCTTATAACCCATTCTTTATAGTGTACGGTTGCCTACACTTCCAAGAACCGCGTAGGATGCTTTATTCTTCTCCAAAACTTCACATGAACCCAATGAAGAATTTCTTTATACATCCATTTTCAAGTTGAACCACCCAATTTGTGAATCACACCACAAATCACTTCCTTGTGTTGAAACAGATCAAACCTTATCTTCACATATCCTCCACCTAAACGAAGTGTTCTACGCAACAATAAAACCTGTAAAAGTATAACTTAAGCACCAAAATATTCCAGGCTTAGTCATGATCATCCTTCTTAAGTAGGGAATCACCATTTCATCCTTGTAACCCATTCTTTATAGTGTACGGTTGCCTACACTTCTAAGAACCGCGTAAAACACTTCATCCTGCTCCAAAACTTCACATGAACCCAATGATTTTATACACCCATCTTCAAGTTGAACTACCCAATTTGTGAATCACACACAAATCACTTCCTTGTGTTGAAATCATGGCATAACATTTAAATTTTTGTTGTTTGGATGATCATTTTGCTCCTTTTAGTAACCCTTGCTTCATCAACAATTGTAAGGATTTTTCTCCATTGCGTCCTAGCTTCATATGCCATAATCTTGTGGTGTCATCTACAACACTATCAGAAACTGCTGCTACACTTATCACTGTACTTCCCTTTAGGAAATAAAGATTCCTATGTTTCTCTCCCTTCATTACCACCACTACATTGAATAATACCTTCAAAACTCCACCCTGCATAGTAATTTTGAAACCCTTGGAATCCAGGGGCCCAAGTGAAATGAGATTCTTCTTCAAATTCGGTATATACCGAACATCATTCAATTCACAAACTGTCCCATCATATATCTTCAATTAGATTATTTCTATCCCTTCTATCTTACAGGAACTGTTGTTACCCATCAAGACTACTCCACCATCTACCTTTGTAAAACTAGAGAACCATTCCCTATTGGGACACATATGGTAAGAACATCCCGAGTCCAAAACCCACTCGTCAGAATAACTAAGAAGTGCAGATCCTAGTGCTAAAGCAGTAAGTGAAACATCTTACTCTTCATCATCACCTTATTCAGATTGTGCAATATTTGCATCTAAAACCATCTTACCCTTGCCTTTCAACTTTGGACAATCCTTCTTCCAATGTCCCTTCTGACGACAAAAAGCACATTCATCTATTACTGGTTTTCCTTTAGATTTCTCTCTTGACTTGGAACACGACTTACAAGAACCTTTCTAGTTAGACTGTCCTCTTACAGTCAAATCCTCTAAAGTCGATTCCCTATGTGACAATCCATCCTTCATTCTACACTCATAATTAATTAGTGTAGCAATTACCTCATCAAGAGTAGTTGTAGTCTTTCCATTCATGAATATATTGACAAAATTATCGTATGATTCTGGGAGTGAAAATAACAAAAATAAAGCCTCATCTTCTTCCTTAAAGACCTCATCTAAATTAACCAAGTCAGTAATCATCTTATTAAACAAATTTAGATGGTCTGGTATAGACATACCTGGTCGAAAATCGAGGCACCATAGTCGTTTCCTGAAACATTCGATTTTCTATGCTCTTCACAAGGAACTTCTCATCCAGAGTTCCTTTGCTAAGACTTCCTTCATGACATAATATTTTATGTCCTTTGTAAGACACAATCTGATTATGCTGCAAGCCAAATGATTTAATTTCGCCCATTCTTTCTCTTCCATACTCGCCGGTATTGCTTCCAAAGTGATTTCTAAATCTTATTGATTTTGAACATCTCGAAGCTCGCACTGCCACATGCCAAAGTTGTTCGATCCATCGAACTTTTCAATTTCAAACTTTGTGCTCCTCATTAATCTTCTTCTTCAAGTTAGATTTAGTCTTCAAATAGTCTAGATTACCAGGTCATGGTAACCTCACTCTGATACCAGTTTGAAGTGCAAAGACCCTAAATTCTATTCAACTTTACACTCTCCTAGGCACAATATTAAATCTGACAATACAAATAAACAACGCGGAACAAAAATAAATAAGAAAAATAAGCAAGAATACAAGAAACTTATGTGGTTCAGCTAGGTACCTACGTCCACTGGGCATCAAAGATTCAACTTCTTTATTTGAATGATCAAAGTACAATGGTTTAAGCACCACAAGAGCTCTCTCTTAACCTAGGGTTTCCTTACTATTGGGATTTATGCCCTAAAATAATTTAAATTGATAACATTGATGAATTATATTTATTAATGAGCCTGATATTATATTATTACTTTACCCATATAATGGATTAAGTGTTGTTTACAAGATGATGTTGTAAGTAAATTATTTGTATGAAGTGTTCATACATGGAGAGATGTAATTTACTAGTTCCTCATATTCTTGTATTGTTCATAGTCAGTGATGAATCTGAACAATTCATCTAATATGACTATAACACACTAGACTTCTATATTATAGGGTGATATGTCTCCATCATCGAAATGGCGACTCTAAGTCAGTGTGTTGGTGTATATGAAATACACTAAACATGCCAGATAGAATACTTTTTATGATATTGTCAACATATAAAAAGATTCTGAAAAACTTGTTGATTGCAAATGTCCTAAATCCTGAGACCTAAAAGTTGGTTTCTACTTACTTTAGTCTACCAAACAATGAGGTCAGACAACGCAAACGTGATCCAATATTCTGGGTAGGTTGGGTGGTCGGAGTCACTTAGTGGGATTATTTTGTATCAATAAAGAATCCACCCTGAAATGATATTCCCTTGAGAGCCTAATCAAGAGTATTAATTATTCTAGACTGTACAGTGATCCTATAAAATATTTATTGGATTATTAGAATAATTATAATGGTCCGATATGGCAGTAATGACTAAAATGTAATTACTCAAAATATTAATAGTTAATGTTACCTTGGTGTCTATTACGAATATCAGTTAAGTGGAGGGACCATTTGCGAGTATTAGCGAGTGAAGGGCTTCTGAATAATATTCATTTACTTGAGAGTATTCAGTTGAAGTTATTTAGTGGACTTAACTGCAATTAGATTCATTATTTGAGAACTATATGAGATATAGGGACCTCAAAGTAATAAATCAAAAGCTTAAGTAAGTGGGGTCCATATGGACCTACCTTGGAGCAAAAGATATGGGAAGAGGGTCTTTCTCTATAAATAGAGATAGAGTTCATAGGATAGCCTACCCTTACCTCTGTGTCTCAATCTCTCTCCCTAATTTAGAATTCAAGTCATGATTTAAAGGTTTCAAAAACCCTAAGTTTGCAGCATATTCCCGTCAAAACTTAAAATCAATTTTTGAGGCACTTCGAAGAAGAATTGGATATTTGCTATTCAGGTAAAGTTGTAGGAAATTAAATTTCCTATCAAAATTATATATCACATAGACGAATCGGATCAACCGGTAGAGAGTTATGATCAAAATACAACGACTGTATCTTTTCGAATTTTTCGACGACTGATCCTGAACATGGAACGAAGATCTGTGATTACATACAAGTATTTAAATGGTATATATATGATCTTCAAGTTATTATTTTAATTCATGCATCCTCATGTGATTCTGTGAAGGAAAAATACTTATTTATTTCCGCTGCATAATTTTAATCTAGACCCTATTTTCTCCAACACTCACAACTCTCGGATACAATAAAACCTCTTTGGGAACCCCTATTTATAGATTCATAAGGGTTCCCACAAATTAGAAAGAGCTACACTTTGATTATGACACAAATTAGAAATTTTCATAACTTTAATTAGGACACAAGTTAAAAATTTCTGTAACTTTAATTAGGACACAAATTAGAAATTTTCGTATCTTAAAATTACATGTGGAACCTTTTGACTCAAATCCAGCCATCCCCAACACTAAGACCATGAGATGAGTTTGTGGAGATTCAAGACCCTTTCTCTATTCAGCTAAGACCATGAGATGAGTTTGTTGGGGACATGAGACCCCTTCATAAGAACTAAAAAAAAAAAAAGGAAAAAAAGAATGAGATTTGGACTACAAATCTAAGTAAGGTGTATTCAATCTGGATATTAGTGGATATTTATATATCCACGAAAGTCCATGGTATTCAAATATGATTTTTATGGACTCTTTAAAAATTCGGGGTATTCAATTACATGAATTTTTAACTCCACAAAAATTAGTTGTATTCAATCCTGATTTTGCAAGACTCTTTAAAACTCCGGAGTATTCATTTCACTTTGGATTTTTATGGATAATGAGGGGCCCAAGACTTTGATGGATTTTTGTGGACTTTTTAAGTTGTATTATAAGTACTTTTCTCATTCTCAAATCCGACCCCAAACCAAGAGATTGTTGTGGATTTTTGTTCAAGAACCTAGGGTTTCTCCTCCCTCTTTCTCGTAAGGTAACGGCTCAAGCTCTCTCTCGTGTAAAATCATGTTTCTCCTCTCTCTCTATTTCTGACTGTGAGAAGCTAGACTTTCTATTATGTGTGTTATATATGAATATTTTATTGTGAACAGTAAGTTGTGTGTGAGCCATTATGTTATTTTATTCATATTTGTTTATGATGAAGTAAATAAATAACTAGTTTATTTAACCGATAACTATTTAACAATAATAAATTATTCAATCAATAACTACAATACATCTCTTTTTATTCATATTTGTTTATGATGAAGTAAAATTAACTAGTTTGTTTAACCGATAAAAAGAAAATCAGTTTATTTGTTTATATAATGAAATATCTAGAGATTATAGTTGGTTATGATTAATTATTTTTTAATATGATGAAGTTAGAAGTACCAAATAGCATGATCACCTTCGCTTAAAAAAAATAGCATGATCTATTAATTATTTGATGTTAACAATATTTGATCGATTTTTGTTCTTTTTTTTTTGCTCAATTAATTTTTTTTAATTTGATTGATTAGTTAAAACACACTATAAAAGAGAAATAAAAAAACTTTAATATTATTTATAAATTGTTTATTAGTACATTAATTTTTTTTAATTAGATTGTTAGTACATTAATTTTGGTCATTCATTGTTTTGAAAAGTAATTTGTGTTCATTTATTACACTAATGGATACCACACATTATTTGATTATTACATATTGTGTTAACAATATATTTCTATTTTATTACATTAATATTGTTTGATTACTTGATAATTTATTTTATTAACTAATCGGCCACATTAGTTTTATATGCTAGCAATTTATAATTTACAATTTTAATGTTTGTAAAATTTAGAAATGTCGGACGGAGAACAAGAACAACAACAACAACAAGAGGTTGTAAAAGGAAAAAGAAAAAATGATACTTGGACAATGGAAGAGAGTAATGAGTTGTTACAACTCTTGGTTGATGCATGTCAACGTGGGTGGCGTAACACTAGTGGCATTATACCTAAGCAAACAATAGAGCAAAAAATATTGCCCCAGCTTAATGCTAAACTTCAACAACAAACTAATGACAATAGTGTGATATTCAAACCAAAAATCTATGAAAACTATTTGAATCGTTTCAGATGGTTTAAGAACCGTTATAGGGATCACTCTACACTTATGCGTTCAATTCTGGATTCGGGTGGGACAATATCAGTAAAAAATTCAAAGCCATTGACGAAGTTTGGACAAATTTCATTCAGGTGAGTCAGTTATAGTGTTTTGGTGAATATGAGATTATTGCATGCAACTAATTAACATTTATTAACATTAAAATTTTGTTATTTGCTAGTCCCATCCTGGTCTTGCATACCTTCGTACTGACACTATAGCAGATTATGAGGATTTACGGATTGTAATTGGAAATTTGGCTGCTATTGGGAGGTCATCCTTCAGTATAGGCACTGATACTGACGCACCCCTCTATGGGGTAGAAGAACAAAGAAGATTTGTAATAGAAGATTTAGATTTTGATGATCAGAGTGGGACATTTAAAGCAACGGAACATGAATCACTGAATAAAGCTACAACAGGTCAACCTCTAACTCAAGGCGCAGATACATGGGTACCATCAGAATGCACACAAAGAAAGAAACGTATTAGAATAGAGAATGGTGTTGTTGGCAGCTCATCATACAACACTTCATCTCAAAATCAACTTTTAGAACAACTATGCCTTGATGTGCATAACATGTCTAATAAGTTTGATGCAATAGTGGAGAAACGAGGTGCATTGTGGGATGCTATGAAGGAGGTCCCAAGATTGGACATGGAAACTCGATTCAGGGCAATGAAGTTTGTAGTTGGAAGGGAAACTAAAGAGATGTTTGTTGGTATGTCACCTGAGGAGCACTACGAATGGACAAAGTTTCAGATGAAAGATGATTTTTATTTATGGGATAATTGAGGAAGCTTAGGACAGATAAACTTTTTAAATTTGAATAAATTGAGTGGGTATTTGTTGTTCTCCATCCGACATTAATTCAGTTTTTTTTTTTAATTTTTGTTTTTAGAGTTATTTTAAACTTGATTTTATTTTGTTATGGATTGCATAAAATAAATAAAAAGTTATGAACTTTATTTTGTTATGGATTGTAATAATCTGAAAGCTTATAAACTTGATTTTTCCTTTTGTTATTTATTTTTAGGTGCAAAATGTCTGAGATGGACATAGATGAAAATAATGTGTTAAGGGAAGATGAAGAGGAAGAAGAAGAAGAATTTGAGCTCGTTACTTCTTTATTAATGAAAATAATTGTCGTACTCAAGGTAATGATTGTAATAATGACTATCACAGGTCGGGAAAACGAATATATTGAACGTCCACTAACAAGACAACCAATTACATCAAGTGGGTACTTATATATAAATAAAATATTGAATGAGGATGCTGAAGATTTTTGACAAAGGTATAGGATGTATCCCTATATTTTTCGAAAATTATGTGCTATCATTAGAGAGAAAACACTTTTACAAGATACGAGATACATTTGTATCGAAGAAATGCTTGCAACTTTTCTACTCACAGTGGGCCAAAATAATCGTTACTGTGTAACACGTGAGACATTTGGCAGATCCCACTTTACTATTAGTAGAAACTTTAACAGGATGTTGAATTCCTTGAATACAATAGCACCGGATATGATAGCCAAACCTGCTTCGACAGTGCCGGCTAAAATAAGAGATAGCACACGATTTTATCCTTACTTTAAGGTGAGTTATGAATAATATATTTTTTATTATAAATAAATTATTAATTATTTAAAAATACAAAAATTAATTTCAGGATTGTATTGGAGCTATTGATGGTACACATATCCTAGCTATGGTATGCGGACGTGATGTAAGCAGTTACCGTAATTGACATGGAAAAAACTCACAAAATGTATTAGCTGCTTGTAATTTCGATTTGGAATTCATATATGTGTTAGCTGGATGGGAGGGATCAGCTCATGATTCGAAGGTGCTAAATGATGCATTGACAAGGAGAAACGGACTCAAAGTCCCACAAGGTACCTAGTTATTTTTTTGTACTTAGGGTGAACTATTTTTTAATTTACATATCTAATAAATAAATATATATGTTTATCAATAGGTAAATACTTCTTAGTGGATTGTGGATTTGCAAATCGACGACAATTTTTAGCTCCATATCGTGGTGTCCGATATTATCTACAAGATTTTTCTGGTGAAGGTCGTCACCCAGAAAATGAAAAAGAGTTGTTCAACCTTCGACATTCTTCTTTGAGAAACGTAATTGAGAGAATATTTGGTATTTTTAAATCGCGATTCACAATTTTTAAGTCTGCACCTCCATTTCCATATGAGACACAAGCACACATAGTTCTTGCTTGTGTTGGACTACACAACTTTCTTCGGAAGGAGTGTCGTTCAGATGAATTTCCTTTAGAAGAAAATGGCGACACTTCATTGTCTTCATCATCACCAATCAACGAGGAAGGTGATTCGGAGCAAAATTTTCAAACTCAAGAACGCCAACGAGAAGAAGCTAATGAATGGCGAGTTGGTATAGCTTCTAATATGTGGAGAGATGCTACAAATGGCAATGAATAACAATAGTTCATTAAAGTTTGATAATTATGTCTTATGTAGATTCATTAATAATGACGTATTACTCTAATAATTATGGCTTCTACTTTGATAGTTAATGAAATGTGTGTTTTGATCCTCTTATAAATCCTTGTCAATCTTTATAAATCCATGAAAGAAATCTGGCAAACTCTATCATAATCCAAAATATGAATCTTTAAAAATCCTTGGAGTCTTTTAGGATACATTATAAATCTACTGGATTCTGCCAGAATCCATAAAAATCTATCACTTAAAAAAATCCGTCACAATCTTTAAATATCCAGATTGAATACACCCCCCTAAACTATATTTATAAGCGACTGCATCTAGCTATAGCACTGATATACATATGGAAGTTTTGCGTACTCTTTTTTCATTTCCAATAATGCCCTTCTATATTTTGTTAAATACCAATCATATCCTACAACGCACTATCTATTACACTTAATAGTATCTAATACGCTTAATAGTAGGTACTATATGGAGTTTATTTAAAGGCTAATTTTTTGTATAAATAATTTCTTCATCTTTTAGATCACATTAGTGGATGGATGTTCTCCAAGTGGACCCACTCAATACCCAGTTTATTCTCACTCTAGTTACACGCTAGCAGGGCCGTATCTGAGATTTTAGGGGCCCGAAGCGAAATCTTAAAATGGGGCCCCACAAATGAATTAAAAAAATGACTTCCTGATTATTTTTTAAATTATGATAATAAGAAATTGTTACAAAACTTAAAAAAAAAAAGAAAAAATTTAATCTTTATTTATTTATTTTAAAAATGTGGCACCCATGTTACTTTAGGATGTCTACATACCATAATTAAAAAAAATACGTGAAGTTAGTACAGTTCGGATTCCTATAAAAATTTTATAAACAAAAGTACAAAACAATAAAATAGCTACACTTAAAAAACCTTAATAGAACCTTGAAAAATAAAAAAGAAAAAAGTGATGCATAACAAACAATACAATTTGATGAATTATTATTAAAATTTAGGGGTTTTGAAAAATAAAAAGTCCATGTAAAAAAAGTCATTATGATTTTAGTCTTTGTTTTATAAATTTAGTCCCTACTTTTGGACACCAAAGTCACAAAAAATGGGAACTAAATTTATAAAACAAGGACTAAAATCATAATGAATTTTTTACAGGAACTTTTTTTACATTTTCCATAAAATTATTTAAGATTTTCTATATTTTCTAAATAAATAATTATGAGTTTCTATTCTAAATAAACAAAAAAATAGAAATGGGAACTATTTCCATACAACTAGGAGTATGATAATAAAGTAATAAACTAACTCATGTTATTATATATATAAGTAACATATAATTTTGGGGGCCCTCAAAATTTGGGGGCTCTATGCGGTTGCTTATGTCGCATATGCTCAGATACGACCCTGCACGCTAGTAGGAACTACACGGAGTTGGCACTCCACTACCAGCACGAAAGCCTTCTGGGTTGTTTTGGTCTTTCAGTAAGCTTGTGTTTGAGCAAGAGAGAAAGAGAGAAATAATTTGTGAAAGCAGTTATGATATATTTTAGTTGTAGAGTCAAATCTCGTGAAAAAATACTTTTCTTAACATTTTAACTGTTTAAAATCCATCTATTTTGAGTTTCTGTGAATTCCTTTTTTTTTTTTTTTTCGCTTTGGGGATCTAACTTAGTTTTGTAACGCCGATTTTGTTTGAGTAATTAATTAAGTCTAACCAAACGGTGCCTGCGAAGGTGATTGCCAATAAATTCATATAGGGGTTTCAGTCCAACTTGCTCAAGCATACTGGGCTTTAAGCCCAAGCTAAGTCCAAACCAACTATACTGTGTCTCAGTGCCGAAACATTGGATCAAATCTAACTTTATTTTATATATAAGACATCATAACCCTGAGCCCAAATTTTATACAGATTTATTCTGTACGTTGGAAACGATGGGCTTCCAAATGAGATACAAAAGAGGGGTTACGTTATAAGTAGTTCACCAAGGACCTATATGTTGCACCAGGTTTCCATCCAACTGGAATTACATTTTTTGCTACTAGGGTTTTTTTGGAATACCATGATGTCAAACGGATCGAAAACGGAGGATGCAATTGTGACCCAGCATCGAGCTTCCAATCAGCACCCCACGATTGTTGCATTTCTCTCCATTCATCATCGCTATCCGTCGATGCCTCTTGGAGATCTACACTGGCCAGATCACCGTCCCCCTCTTCGAATTCGACCACAACCGAGAAGTAATTAGTGTTGGACCCTGGATCAACATGGAATGCTATTGTCTTTCTTGAATAATCACATGCAACCCTACAAAAAAAAAAAAAAAAAAAAAATTGAATTTACAAATTGTTCATGAAGAAAAAATTAATCAAGATTTAGTGGAATAATATAAAATGAAAATTAAGTTTTATAATTTTAGTAATGAGTTATTGAAATGGAAAATAACGTACCGTGCATATCGAATTTGCAAGACTCCGGCATTACGCAACTTATTTTCTTGGCCGGGGATCGCCATGGCACTGAATGCAGTTCCACTAAGATCGAAATGAGCAGATCCGACTAGACACGGGCCACCGGGGCAGAAATCGGTGATCACCACCCTCACCGGTTTTTTCGAGCACGACCGGTGTTTGGTACATTTTACCTAATCATATATGTATTATAATGAACAAATAATTCAATTACTTAATTAGCATTTACCACATATACATATATATGTAATTGCCTATTTTACGTTGAAGATGGATTTAATTAGGGTCAATTAATGAATATTTTGCAGTAGTTATATATATGTCATTGAACTTGAAGATTTTAACTACCTGGTAACAAGCTCCACATCCCCTCCCTGACTTATAGAGAGAGGGTCCAATTCCTGTAACCATGGAAGAGAAAGGGGCTTGTGACACTGTCCCTCCATATCCACATGCTCCACCTGCATTTTATATATATTATGTTGATTAATATTTACAAACTTTTTGGAGGGCTAGCTATATGGAGATGATTCAAAGACTGATGTTTAGTGAGAATGTTCTCCTCACCATATAGAACATCATATTCGGGAATCAGTTTTAACAACCTCAAATGAACCTATGAAAAATTAGTTTTCAATAAACTTCTTATTAGAACGGCCGGGCTGATTTTTTGGATATATTGATCTACATGTTGAGGAGAATATTTCCACTAAAAATCATCTTTATGTGAACTCCATAAAAAATGTGTTACAATATTGTTGAAGTAAAATATGTTGCAATATCCCTCCTTATATATATTGATTTAGGGTCAAAAGTCAATGGTGTAAGGAGGACGGTCATCTATATATATACTCTTTACCAGGAGCAGGGCTTTTTAGAGAGAGGAACTTTTGATCTCATGGTCTCTTGTCCTTTTCTTACTAGAATTTGTCCCTTCCTATTACCTTATGATCGTTGAAAACAAAAATACTTTAAGCAAACATTTCATGTATTATTATTGAAACAGTTCTCAAAGAAAAAAAAATCAAATTGCCCTATACATTTTAACTATTATTTATATTTTTACGTAAAAAATTTTGACAAAAATAATTTTAAATATAAGAATCTACCCATCTTATTATTTTTCAGCACATATACAAAACTTCTTAAGATTGCACATTTAAAATTTTGTCCTGAATGTAATGGTAGCTTTCGACGGGCTCCATAGCATTATCATATAAAATAAATAAACAAAATGCGCGCACTAGATCGAAATGCAAGCTTATTAGCTTAATATTCCTTATAATTGACTGAGGTTAGTCAATAAGAAACACCATTTTCAAACCAAAACATAAAAACATGTGGGTTATTTATCATTCTGGAACAAAAACAAATGTTTATTAAATTAATTAAAGTAACTTTTCTTTAATTAACAATTATGAAAATTCATAAAATACTATTTCTAATTAAACAAATTAGAGTTAAGCAACTGAAAAATTTATAAAAATATTTTTTCGAGAAATATATATATAACAACTTTTTTTTATAAGAAAATATATATAACAACTAAAGCTATTAATTTTAAAAAATTTAAAAGATGCGCGTTTCTACGTCATAAAAATTACAATAATATCTCTCTAATATTTGGGCTCCTTTGCCCAGAGGAAACGACACATATAACACACTTGCACGACCACTTACCAAGTAAACAAGTGAGGTCAATTAGTGTAAATGGAATATTAGAACACTAATTGACCTAAGAGCATCTCCAATGCAATGTGGATGTGGTAAAATAAGACTGCCACATAGGAAAAATACACATCTTTCCATAAAAAACTCTTCAAATGCTAATGTGAACATACAATTTTAAGTTGAGTTGGCAATGAAATGGAATGCTATTGGTGGAATGGAAAGACACTAGTGTGAAAAACGAGGACATTGTGAAGTTGAATGTCTAATTCTTTCAAATTCTAGACATTCAACTTCACAATGTCCTAGCTTTTCACATCCATTCCACCAATAGTATTCCATTCCACTGCCAACTCAGTTTAAAAGTGTTTCTTCACATTAATATGTGAGGAGTTTTTTTTTGAGAAATGTGTATTTTTCCTATGTGGCAGTCTTATTTTACCACATCCACATTGCATTGGAGATGCTCTAAAGAGAGAACATGTTGTTTTAACAAGTGATGCTTTCAATGCAAAACGTCATACTTAAAACAACATGTTCTCTCTTTAGCAATATATAGAACAAAAATAATTCTCTCTCTTTCTCTCTCTTATTAGCTAGCTGTGACAAATACACTTACCGTCGCTTCCGGCGCCGTCGGGGCTGCCGTACCAAGTAGCTCCAGCAGATGACCAATGTGTTGCAACTTTAGACAAGTTCAATTGTTTAGGGTTCAAGCAGAAACTCAGCTTAAACATACCAGAAATCAAAACAACAATAACAACTAGTATGAAATTAGGAGCGAGAGAGAAGTACTGAAGAGAAGCCATTGCTACTCTATAAATTAAGAAGTAGATCAAATAGTTTGACCTAGCTAGCTCTAGCTCTAGCTTTAGCTTTGTTTACTACTGGCTATTGCTTACTATAGCTCTAATTGTTTGTGGTCGTTATAACTTCCTAACTTCCAATATTTATAGACCAAAAACACGTTTGTACACGTCATCAATCTTTTCTTTTTTGTTTTTCTAAATTATAAAATTTTAGTTTTAATATTTTATTTTATTTTTGTTTTTATGTAATGTATGTATGTGGCTGGCTCGTGATCAAGCTGATGGGAGTTGTAATAGCTTGGGAGTTTAGGGTTGATTTAATTAAATTAATTAATTTGGATCTAGGGTTTCTTATCCGAACCAGACCCGCACCACTCTGTTGAACCGTTTTCTATGTGATTAGATTAAATCAAACTGTAATACTTTTTGTCGTTGATAGTTGATCTTACAATTTTATAATTTTGAACTACTCTTTTTTTTGGTAGAAAATTTTGAACTAATCTTTTATGTGTTTGGATTAAATTGAAATTTTGAACTACTCTTGCATGTCTTGGGTTTTGCAGTTTTCCTTCATCAATTATATATTTTTAACCCGTAAATCAATCCGGCGTTGATTCAAAAACTTTTTATCATTAATAGTTAAATCTGGTGCTTGCAAATATGTGATTTTTCTTTCTTGATCTTTATGTTATTAGTGGCAGTGTTCTCTACGTCTTTAATAGTGCCTTTTATTTTTCTGTGCATATATTTATTGTAACTAGGAAATAATCTTTACGAAAAACAAAATAAAAATAAAAATAAATAATTTTATGTAATAATCACTATGAAGTTGTATGGGGGCAATTTCGGTTCTATTACTGATTGTATCTTATAGATTGTTTCTGGCAAATCTCGAAGTTTTAAGATTAATGAAAATTTTCTTTTAACCTAAAAACGACCCATCAGCTGCCTAAAGTTGAGTCCTCAATTTTAATACATCTAGAGTTACTCAATGAAAATATTTATAGCATATCTGGAAGAACCTATTTTATTAATTATAAGGATGCAAAGCCATTTCTAGTTTTCAGTGAAATACTACTTGTACAAAAAATTAAATAAAAAGTTTGACAAATAAATAAGATGGCAAGATTAAAAAAAAAACAAGAGTGGATCCTCTGTCTCCATTTGCATGTGCCCTCTATTTGCCCACATTAATTGATTTGATTCGAACCAATGACTAATTATATTGTAAGATTATTCTCCTTGATATACGGATCATTCTCGCAAAAAAAAACATCCATTTCTAAAACTTTTAACCTCATCAGAAGTTGATCGAAAGAAAAATTATGATAATGAACGGTTTATTTTTCAATCAACTTTTGATAGCATTAGATGTCTTAGAATAAATTAGTATTTTGTGAGAATGATCTATATAGCTATTCAGTTGTTGGTTCGCCTCCATATGACCCTACAAGCCAAAATAAACGTGGCCATATGGAAGACACATACAAATGGGGACAGAAGATATACTCTTGATAAAAAATATTATTCTTGTATTTTTATTATCGAGACGAGCACTTCTACACTATCACTTAGAATTATCACTAACTAAATTCACCTGTTGGCTGACGTGTCATCAATTAAATTTAGAGAGAGAATGAGAATTTTACCCATTAAAGTTATCGGTTGTTGCGTCTCCAATATTAAATTTAGAGAGAAGGTGAATTGAATGCACTTCTCATTCTCTCTCTAAATCTAATTTGTGTCATGTTAGCAAGTGAATTTAGTGGGTAAAAATTCTGGGTGAGTGTAGAAGTGTTCATCATTGAGACCTTATTCAAGATCTTGCCACCTCACTTATCTGTTAAATTTTATGTACATGTAGCATTTCTCTTTCAATTAAGAGGTGAATTTCCCGGAAAAAGAAAAGTTGAGTTTCTAAATAATAACTAAATAAGAAAGAAAAAGAAAACGAAAAGAAATAATCAAGTTAATCGTTCTAACAACTTGATCATTTAATAAAAAAAGGTACAGTACATATATTGAGACTGCCCAATCAATGAAGGATTTTGGGGGTAGTTTGAGTCGGCGTACATTTGGATATATATGGCTAGAGTCTAGAGATTACCAAATAATGATCAATTGATACTGTTTAATTGTCATTACATACTGTTCCTTCATCTGTTTCTGTTATTTTGGTAGTTGTTCTTATCGTTACGTCATTCTTAATTATTTTGGTAGTTGTTCTTATATGTATATGTTCAATTATGAGAATAATTAAAGTTAGAGATAGGGTTACTTTAAACAAATGGCGCTTCCTTTTATTTATAGGCCAGGATATTCATATACAGATCCTATGGGATCTCTCTCAATCAGCAAAAGAAAATTAACTTTTATAACTAATGTCAAAAATATGCGTTTTAGCCTAAAAAAGTTGCACAATGAACACCTTGAATAATGCATTTTACCCTAAAAAAATAAGTCGGAGGCTAAATTTGGCCTTCTCTATAAAAATTTAGAGAATTTTAGAAGGGTGCAGAGCTTGGAACGCGTCTGGTGCTGGGCGTGGGGGAGCACCACGCCTGACTTTTTTTTTTATATATTGTATAAAATGCTGGGCGGGGTGGGAGCTGTTAGAGAAAATAGGGTCTAGATTAAATTATGCAGCGGAAATAAATAACTATTTTCCCTTTACAGGATCACATGAGGATGCATGAATTAAAATAATAACTTGAAGATCAGATACATACCATTTAAACGCTTGCATGTAATCCTAGATCTTCCTCCCACATTTTGGATCTGTCGTTTAAAACTCGAAAATATACAGAAACTGTATTTCGGCCATAATTCTCTAATGGTTGATTCGATTCGCCTATATGATATATGCTTTTTATAGGAAATCGAATTTTCTACAACTTTGCATGAAATAGCGAATCTCCAATTCTGCTCCAAAATGCCTCAATACTCGATTTTAAATTCAAACGGGAATATACTACGAATTTTGGGTTTCTTAAACCATAAAGGTCATAACTTGAATTCTAAATTGGAAGAGAGTTTTTGATACACAAGTTAAGGTGGTTTATCTTATGAACCCTATATTTATTTATAGAGAAAGACTCTCTTCCCATATCTTTAGCTCCAAGTTAGGTCCATATGGGCCCCACTTACTTAAGCTTTTGATTTATTACTTTGAGGTCCATATATCTCATATAATTCTCAAATAATAAATCTAATTGCAGTTAAGTCCACTAAATAACTGCAACTGAATACTCTCAAGTAAATGAATATTATTCAGAAGCCCTTCACTCGTTATACCAGCAAATAGTCCCTCCACTTAACTGATATTCGTAATATACACCAAGGTAACATTAACTATTAATGTCAGCACCTTTCGAGTAATTACATCTTAGTCCTTGCCTGCCATATCATACCATTATAATTATTCTAATAATCCAATAAATATTTTATAGGATCACTGCGCAGTCTAGAATAATTAATACTCTTGATTAGGCTCTCAAGGGAATATCATTTTGGTGTGGATTCCTTATTGACACAAAGTAATCCCACTAAGTGATTTCGACCACCCAACCTACCCAGAATATTGGATCACGTTTGCGTTGTCTGACCTCACTGTTTGGTAGATCAAAGTGAGTAGAAACCAACTTGTAGGGTATACTCTGCTCTCAGGATTTGGGACATTTGCAATCAACAAGTTTTACATAATCTTTTTATATGCTGACAATAATATAAAAAGTATTTTGTCTGACCTGTTCAGTGTATTCCTAATACACCAACACACTGACTTAGAGTCGCCACTCTGGAGATACATCATCCTATAATATAGAAGTTGTAGATAGTAGTATTTTGAAATCGTCATGTCACATATAACAACATGCAACGTCATCACGATGGCAGCCACGTCACCAAATTTGTTACATCAGCACGACAACTTTGGTAATAATAAAAGCTAACGTGTACCCTTGGTGAGGCGCCTTCACTAGGCTACCCTCACAAGGGCGCCTTCACCAGCCTATCTCACAAGGGCGCCTTGCCTAGCCAATGTGCACCTTGCACATTACCTAGCCTTTCTCCAATGTGCACCTTGCACATCACCAAGTCACTTTACAATGTGCACATGCACATTACTATCAATGTGCACCTTGCACATCACCAAGCCTCTTTGTAATGTGCACTTGCACATTACTATCAATGTGCACCTTGCACATCACCAAGCCTCTTTGTAATGTGCACTTGCACATTACTACTAATGTGCACATTGCACACCACCAAGCCTTTCTCCAATGTGCACCTGGCACATCACCAAACCTCTTTGCAATGAGCACCTTGCACATCACCAAACCTCTTTGCAATGTGCACTTGCACATTACTATCAATGTGCACCTTGCACATCACCAATCACCAACGTGCACTTGCACATCACTAGGCTCCTCTGGGCCTTAGCTTGTCAATGTCCACCTTGCACATCACTAAAAGCCTCTTGGATTTAGCTTGCCAATGTGCATCTTGCACGTCACGAGATACCTTCGGGCCTTAGTTGGCACCTCAGAAACTCTCTGTTATCTTGAGTACGAGACAGACTCAACCATGGGGGGATTAATGGGACATTAGGTTTGGTGGCTATAAGCAAATGACAAAGGTTATTGGTCGTGGGAAGTTCTGTTGATGTGTACGTGAGTATTAGTCTGTCATGACCGTTACACTTCACAAGCATTACTCCACGACTGTTATAGTTGGCTTGCATTATTACACTCATTATGCTCATAATTGAGATTAATGCTAATTATGCCCATAATTATGTGTAACCACCGTCATTATACTCATAATTATCACTCATAATTATGTAAACTGTAACCGCAGAGAACCCCAAGTATAAATAGAGGACCTCTACCTCTCATTTGACAGGACAAGAACAGAACAACAAGAGAATAACTCTTCACTGCATACTTGGGTTTTCATGGCTAACCTCTATCTTCTCTTTGCTTCCTTCCCCACTAGGCCTCCGTAACTCTTCTTCCACGGCGTAACGAACTCCGAACGGTCATCAACTTGACTTAGGCAGAGTCTCGGAGTCACCTCTCTCAGATCTCAATCTAGTTGGACTCATCCAACTCATCATCTGACTTCCACGTCAACACCTCCTAAAAATCATCATCTACATTTTGGCGACTCCACTAGGAAGGTGACTTTTGCTATTGATATGGAGCCTTTAAGACGTGAAGGAGATGAAGAAATCCATCGAGAAGCTCATGAGAGCGTTGCGCTTGCAAACCCTGACATTCACCCTATGAATCTAAATGACACCTCGACTATTTTTACTCCAACTACAATCCCGAACAATTATTTTGGTGAAGTGGCTAATGCCTTGGCTAAAAATCAGGCTGAAATGGTTGCTTTAGCAAAAACTCAAGTGGAAATATTGGGATTTATGAAAAGACTCAGTGTGCGCTTGTTACCGGGGGCTACAACAGTTACTCTGCCACAACATAAAACAAAAGGTGCCTCTACGTCATCTAATGTGGAAGGTATGACTTTTTTCTCCACCGATGAATTTACAATTCATCCAACCAGCTCCAAACTACACTTTACCACCGACCCCTCGCGTGTATCAACCTCAAATGACTTCTGAAAATTACGTGACTAAGGTTGAACTACAACTTATATTAAGTGGTTGTATTAAAGAGAATGAACAAGATTTTCTTTTAAATCATCGTCCTCCATATCTGAGTGAACTTCATCAACTACAGATGTGTGCCTTGCACATCACCAAGCCTCTTTGCAATATGTACTTGCACATTACTAAGCCTTTCTCCAATGTGCACCTTGCACATCACCAAAACTCTTTGTAATGTGCACTTGCATATTACTACCAATGTGCATCTTGCACTTCACCAGCCTACCTCACAAGCGCGCCTTGCCTAGGCAATATGCACCTTGCACGTTGCCAAACCTTTTTACAATGTGCACTTGCACGTTACCAAACCTCTTTGCAATGTGCACTTGCACATCACTACCAATGTGCACCTTGTATAATCAAGTAGACGATTTGTTCATCAAATCTGATGGTTTATTTACGCCTCACAAAAATAATGTTACACCAATGTTATTCATGTCATGCAAATTTAACACAAAAATGTTTGCACTTTTGAATTTAGCTATCTTTGCTACTTAGTTTTGATTATAAATAATTTATATCAATTGTCACAAATTAAAATTTTACACATCAAATTGAATTACTTCCATGTGGGTCTTCTGCAAACTCATGCAAATATTTACTATCACTAGACACCGATAAATATATAACTACCTGCCACATATACTTACATATATGAATTAATACTCGCTGCGTATACTGGGCACAACCAAATCTGAGTGAACAATCTAATATATACTAGCAGATTGCATCAAATTGACTTCCAAAATTCAAAGTTGACATCAACTTATACAAATGATTAACAAAGACTCTAACCACACTCTGTCTATTCCTATTCCTTTAATTAGTAAGACACGCATGCGACTGTACAGTCAAACTGAAAGCAAAACTTACTAAATACAGTTCGACTTTGCTATCCAAATAATGCTTTGATAAATCAATGATTAATCTATCTATTTTCTCTAATACACACCTTGTTCATTGAAAAGGTAGTATGTAGATCGAACAGGGATGATCTCTTTCTCTCTCTCTCTCTCTCCTTCTCTACTACAAGATGATCTAAAAAGAAATGCCTACTACTTATTATCTGACAATAATATATAATTCAGATGTTTAATTATTTTAGTTCAATATATGCTATATATTATGTTGGACACAACTTACACATTGATAGAGTAATTCATCCATAATTCAGAGTTTTTAATTCTTATAATTCTCCTATCCATTTTGTTCTTGGGTGTCTTTATATATAATCAATCACTTTTAACTACTAAGGTCCATTGTTATATCAATCTTGATTTCTTGTTTGTTGATGGACACATGCCAATAGTCCTTATACAACGCATATACAAGTTGTGTATACATTTGGATCTTAGACATATGCATGTTCTTCAATCTCTATATTAATCTAATATTACATAATCACCGAATTTGGTGGAGTGTAGAAAAATAGAAATCACTTCTATTAACTGCTATACACTACTCGATCAATTACTTTTAATATTAAAATCGAATTGAGCTAGCTAACTAGCATGCTAGTCATCTTTTGTTCATCAGCAGTATGACATGCATGATTGTATTCTACATACTGTATGACAATTACAACATGTACATATCTCACCTACTCTTGATATTTGGATGTAGCCACAACCCTACAGTTCCTACTCATTAGACAAAACTCACAATTATTACATGATATTCCTTTCAATACACCTAATGACTTCAATATGGCCACGCCATCAATTACATGGCCACTTAAAAAGAAACGACCATAAAAGTTGGGTTATATGCAACACACCTTGCAAGAGGCGCCTTCACCAAGACTCCTTGCAAGGGCACCTTCACCAAGCCTTCATGGTGACAACTTTTTAGTCTTCATGTGCACTTATCTTCAGCCATTAATTTGGTTTATAAGACCAAGGAATACTCTTCACCAAACTCCCTATTGCCATTGTGGTAGTACTCAAGGATTGCCACACAAATGACTTGGGATCAAGTCTTGGTATTGACACCATCTTCATCAATCAAAGTCAAATTGGGTATCCTTATCGTAATAAAAAAAAGAAGCATGCGTACACTCGAACCTAGTTACACCCTCGCGTCAGTGCTACTCTCAGAAAAAGGATTTTATTATACCTTCAACCTCATCAACTACGCACTAGAGTGTTAAACTTGTCAATGTGCCTTCACAATTCACCAGCAATCTGCCTCTACACGTCACCAGCGATGTGTTTCTGCACGTCACCAGTGATGTGCCTTTGTACGCCACCAGCAATATGATCTTGCTCCTTAGCAAAGCTGCACTTCACCAAAGCTCTTATTCCTCATCAAAGTTCTCTTAGGTATTTTCTGATCACTTATCTTTAATGTCTCCCACGGGAACATCTTAAGCCTTCGAGTTCAAACATGCTTCCGAGCATCTTTAACTCACAGGAACGTCATAAGCCTCAGGGCTCACACGTGCTTCTAAGCATCTTTAATGTCTCCCTACAGGAACATCTTAAGCCTTCGAGTTCAAACATGCTTCCGAGCATCTTTAACTCACAGGAACGTCCTAAGCCTCCGGGCTCACACGTGCTTCTAAGAATCTTCAATGTCTCCCCACGGGAACATCTTAAGCCTTCGAGTTCAAACATACTTCCGAGCATCTTTAACTCACAGGAACATCTTAAGCCGCTGGGTTCACATATGCTTCCGAACATCTTTTTAATGTCTCCTCACAGGAACATCTTAAGCCTCTGGGCTCACACGTGCTTCCAAGCATCTTTAATGTCTCATTTGGGAACATTAGGCTCCTCAAGCCCATAATGTCACACCTCTAAATGTCTTTAGCTTCAAGGCTTCCTATAGACACCACTCACCTCTGAGGGTATGTCATCAGCCTCTAGGCTCTTTTACTACTCGCACTTACACCTCATGGTATCATGTACTCCAAACACATAATAAAATCTGAGGTTAACATGATCCTTCGGCCTTAACCTCGACAATCAAGTGCATCTGACTCGTAATCTCGACTATACATGTGCCTTCTGACCTCGACAGTCACAGGGGATTCTGAGTCCTAACCTCATCTTTACATACGCATTCGACCATCGACAATTATAAGCGCCTTTGACCACTAGCTAGTGTTTTCATACACTATCATCCTTTCATGCCCAATGTGAAGGCTCCACTATCCTTCACATTGTGCAGGGGGCTAATGTAGATAGTAGTATTTTGAAATTATCACGTGACATATAACAACATGCAACGTCATCACGATGACAGACACGTCACCAAATTTGTCACATCAGCACGACAACTTTGGTAATAATAAAAGCTAATGTGCACCCTTGGTGAGGCGCCTTCACTAGGCTACCCTCACAAGGGCGCCTTCACCAGCCTATCTCACAAGGGCGCCTTGCCTAGGCAATGTGCACCTTGCACGTTACTGAGTCTCTTTGCAATGTGCACTTGCACATCACCAAACCTCTTTGTATTGTGCACTTGCACATTACTACCAAGGTGCACCTTGCACTTCACCACCAATGTGACATCACTACCAATGTGCACCTTGCACATTACCTAGCCTTTCTCCAATGTGCACCTTGCACATCACCAAGTCACTTTACAATGTGCACATGCACATTACTATCAATGTGCACCTTGCACATCACCAAGCCTCTTTGTAATGTGCACTTGCACATTACTACTAATGTGCACCTTGCACATCACCAAGCCTTTCTCCAATGTGCACCTTGCACATCACCAAACCTCTTTGCAATGTGCACTTGCACATTACTACCAATGTGCACCTTGCACATCACCAATCACCAACGTGCACTTGCACATCACTAGGCTCCTCCGGGCCTTAGCTTGTCAATGTGCACCTTCCACATCACCAAGTCACTTTACAATATGCACATGCACATTACTATCAATGTGCACCTTGCACATCACCAAACCTCTTTGCAATGTGCACTTGCACATTACTACCAATGTGCACCTTGCACATCACCAATCACCAACGTGCACTTGCACATCACTAGGCTCCTCCGGGCCTTAGCTTGTCAATGTCCACCTTGCACATCACTAAAAGCCTCTTGGATTTAGCTTGCCAATGTACACCTTGCACGTCACGAGATACCTTCGGGCCTTAGTTGGCACCTCTGAAACTCTCTGTTATCTTGAGTACGAGACAGACTCAACCGTGGGGGGATTAATGGGACATTAGGTTTGGTGGCCATAAGCAAATGACAAAGGTTATTGGTCGTGAGAAGTTTTGCTGATGTGTACATGAGTATTGGTATGTCATGACCGTTACACTTCACGAGCATTACTCCATGATCGTTACAGTTGGCGTGCATTATTACATTCATTATGCTCATAATTGAGATTAATGCTAATTATACCCATAATTATGTGTAACCGCTGTCATTATACTCATAATTGTCACTCATAATTGTATAAACTATAACCGCCGAGAACCCCAAGTATAAATAGAGGACTTCTACCTCTCATAGGACAAGAACAGAACAACAAGAGAATAACTCTTTACTGCATACTTGGGTTTTCATGACTGACCTCTGTCTTCTCTTTGCTTCCTTCCCTACTAGGCCTCCCTAACTCTTCTTCCACGGCGTAACGAACTCTGAACGGTCATCGACTTGACTTAGGCGGAGTCTTGGAGTCACCTCTCTCAGATCTTAATCTAGTTGGACTCATCCAACTCATCATCTGACTTCCACGTCAACACCTCCTAAAAATCATCATCTACAGAAGTCTAGTGTGTTATAGTCTTATCAAATGAATTGTTCAGATTCATCACTGACTATGAACTATACAAGAATATGAGGAACCAGTAAATTACATCTCTCCATGTATGAACACTTCATACAAATAATTTACTTACAACATCATCTTGTGAACAACACTTAATCCATAATATGAATAAAGTAATAATATAATATCATGCTCATTAATAAATATAATTTATCAATGTTATCAATTTAAATTATTTTAAGGTATAAACCCCAACAGGAGCACCACGCGCAACATCAGGCGTGGTGCACGGTTCCCGCCCCACCCAATTTTGATTTGTACATTGAAGGACTCTTTTGTTGTGAGATCATCTTCACAAAAAACTAGACTTTTTTTCTTTTCTTTTTTTTTTTAACTTTTAAACTGTATAAAATGTTAATTTTAAATAAACGGTGTAAAAATCATCCCTATTCAATAAGAAACTGTGTTGATTTCAATTAAATTTTGTATGGTATTAGGAATTTTAGAATGTACTGATTATTTGTAGAAATGATCTAAACTTACGTTGATGTGAATATCCTCCTCAAAAATCAACTATTGGATCATTACCATATGTGACTTGCACTATTAAGACATAAACTATGTATTTTAAAACTATACAATAAAGTTTTTCTTTAGAGTTTAAAAAAAATATGCGTAATAAACTTTTAAACCAGGTGGGGTGTAGGGACCCGCCTGGCGGCTTTTTTATATTTGTTTATTTGTAAAAAAATTCGACTTGTGTCCCTAAATGCATTTTTTATTAATTTTTGAAAAAAGTTTAAAACATCACCGATGTGCAACTCTTCTTGTTAGGTTAGCACCACTGTGGATGACTTTAGTAAGTCCTACATTGACTCATTTACATGTGGAGCCCACATAAAGATGATCTAAGGATTGCTCGGCTCATTATTGACTCGGTGTGACTCGGGCTTAACTCGATCGACTCGGGTTTGACTCGTTTTACTCAGTAGGTTAGAGTCAGTCGACTCGGGTCTATTTCTTTTTTCTTTTCTTTTTTTTATATTATTTTGGTTGATTATTAACTCAGCTGATCGACTCGGTCTTGACTCGCCAAACTCGTCCAATTCAACTTGATCGACTTGGGTCTATTTCTTTTTTCCATATTTGGCTCGTCATCTAGTTGGGTTGACTCGATGGTGATTTGGACTTGAACTCAGTCACCATCGATTCCGATTCCGAATCCAAATCGGCGAACCATGCTAAGTTGCAAAAATGATTGCTATATACGGAAGATATTAGGGTTTTTTTTTTCAAAATTTTTTTATAACAAGCATATTTTTAATATCTTATATTTGGTCTTACGGTTTGGATTCTTTTTTCTTTTAGGTCGGGAAACCAATAAAAGGTTAAATGTATTATGAAACTTACCTCATAGGTTGAATTCTAGTTAGCATTAACTTACTAATTTTATTAAAAATTGGTTCATCTTGTAAAAAATATAAAGAAAAAAAAACAACGTAGGAGGTCTAGTTTATAAACAAAAAAATTCCAACTGCTAATTGACTCAAGCTCAAATTCGAATATTTAATAAGACCCAAAATCAAATTCCTAATTAATGCATATAGTTAGAGACCTTGACTAATGCTTGGGAGACATAATAATGTGTCACCTACTTTTGGGCCATCACTTTTGACATGTAGGTATTACTTAGAAGCATGGCCAGTAATGAGGCGCCATATACCCCCCCTTTTTTTTTTGTCTGGTCTATCATAGAATTTTTCATATAATTTTCGTCCAAGATGACTCAAACCAAGTCAAGTTGACAAGTGCCAGTTAATTTAAATGGTAAAATCTTGGTGTTGTTGATGGTTGATTTTTCGATGTTTGCAAGTTAGTGGTTTTATCTTCACTTTTCAAAAGTGGTTGATTCTTTTTTTTTTTTGCGGCCATTTGTGATGCGTTTATCTCTCGTCAATTCATAAAAAGAAATGTTTCTGTGAGATTCTAGGTATTTTATAGTGCCTTCCCGTGTCATTTGTAAATTCTTGGTCATTGAGATTCATGGTCGATTTGGATTAATATTTAAGGATAGATATTACCTCTCTTTTTTTCCCTTTCAAACAAATCGAAATGATTGAAGTTTTACCCTTTGGACTCGTGTTAGGTCTAATTCCTATTACTTTGGCTGGATTATTCGTAACTGTTACAATACAGACACGGTGATCAGTTGGACCTTTGATTAAGTAACATCTCTTTTTTTGATTGACCTCCTTTTTTAATTCGCAAGAGGCTCTTCATTCTTTGGTGGTTATTGTTTTCTCCACGATAACATGGCTTTTACTTATAATTGAGCAATAATTCAAAATTATTAGAAAAAAAAACTAAAACCAAGTCGAGCCGAGCCGAAGTGAACCGAGTGAAGCAATGACGAAAGTGGGCGTTTTTTGCATGGACTGCAAAATATTCCGCAGATTTTTATTTCGTTTTCAGAAAAGAAACTTTGTCGGTGAGGTGGTCCCTACTTTTGTCTCTTCCATAGATCTTGCCGTTGATGGTGGTTATAGGTCGTTGAAATCTCCCGAGATTCCGCAATATTAATTTTTTTACGCCTCCTTTTTCGATCGGACGGCTCGCGGCTGCAATTAAAATCTCTTGGTCCATGAATTTGTGGAACTTTCTACTTGGATTATATTTCAACTGTAATTAATCCCATTTATTATTGTCTATGAAATCTTGAATTTATTTGAAATGAAATTCAACACAATTGAGAAATTTTTCAAAATCTGTTTGAGAAAGAAAGGTTACCCACCAAATCTGTCATTTTCTTCCTTTTGATTTATGTTTTATTATTCATTTGATGACATTTGTGATTGTTGTAGAAGAATGATAAAAGATTAAAAAAAAATTATAATATGAATTTTGCATTAAAAAAAATTAATAAACTCATTCGGTCGCTTGATCAATATGTATATTTGTGGTTCAAAATTTATTGTTATAATTGCCAACAGCCACTTGCGCGGCTGGTTGGTCTCTCTCTTTATAACTTGGAAGTCTTGAGTTCAAAACTCTTTGGTTATGGTATTTCCTTTAAGTAAGACCCACGTAATTTAATATGTATATATAGTTTTTTTTTGTGGTGCCCTTTTCTGCACCTGTTGGTGGTACCATCTATTATATTTATCCGTTGATGACGACCTCTGTTTGGAGATGGTGTTTAAGACAGTTTATGAGCTTCTCACACGCCTCTTATAGTTTGGAGATTCCATATTTAGATTGCATAAATAGGAATCACATTTTTGAAAATATAATTCCAGAGGGGGGACCCACAAACCATCTAAGCGCATTTTGGGAGAATGCACTCCTAAGGGTAAACTACATAAAAAAATACTCTAGTTTGAGTAAATTACACCCAAGTTACCCTTTTGAAAATAAACACAAAATCGACCCTTTCCCACAATTTTTGTCCAAAATTTTTCAAAAATGCCCTCTAATAAAAGGTATTTTGGGGTTAAAATGGGGTGGGCGTTCGTTTTATGTTTATATTCAAAATGGTGACTTAGGCGGGTACCCGTTGGGTGGATCTGAAAAATTTCGGATCCAAAATAGGTAGAACCGAAATGGATCTGAAATTTATCGGATCCACAAAGTGAGGTCCCGGAACCGCAAAAAACGGTTCCGGTACCGGTTCGGTTCCTAATTTTTGGGTACCAATTAACTCCCCTAGCCAAGTCCACTTAAGATCGCACGATTTAGGTTTGGTAGTTATGGTTTTTTCACCTCCGTAAATTGCGGTGACGTAAACTTTTAAAATCTGACGGCCCTCGATCAAGTGAGACCCTGATCCTGCAGTCCTATCCTATGCGTACTTGGCACAATTCTCACCCCACGGACGAGACCTACGTGAGTTTTTTGTTATTGCGCAGAGAATTCAAAATGAACAAGTGAGAAAGATTAAAAGAATTCGAAGTCATCGAAGAACCGAATTCTATAACACCAAAATTGAAGACTATTATGGTGAACAAGGAATCAAGCATGAATTTTGGCACCAATCACTCCTCAACAAAATCGGGTTGCCGAAAGAAAGAACCGTGTCATTCAAGAGATGGCAATAGTGCTCCTTCAAAGCAAAAGTCTTGCTCAAAAGTTTTGGGGAGAAGCTGTTTCTACAACGTGTTACCTTGTAAACCGGGTTTACATGAGGACCAAGAACCTAAACACTCTGTATGAGCTGTGGTATGTGAAGAAGCCAAATCTGAATTATCTTCGGATTTTTAGAAGTACATGTTACATATTGAGATATCGTGAGCATCTAGGAAAGTTTGATGCAAAAAGTGATGAAGGCATCTTCTTGGGGTATTCTCTGAACAACAAAGCATATCGAGTCTACAACAAGAGAATGGAATCAATGATGGAGTCCATTAATGTTGTGATTGATGACATGGGCTCAAGATCTGAAGATCCAAATGATGAAGTGTTGCTCTCCAATAGGTTGGAAAAAGGGAAATCTTCTAAGGTTCAAAAGGAAGTTGTACCAAATTACGATGAATTCCGAGGAGCCACTCACAGTGATGATACAAATGAGGAATCAAGTGAAGTGGTTATAGAAAGCCAACCAGGTGTCTCCAATACTCAACGTCCCAAGTGGGCAATGAGTCATACCGAAGAGAACATCATTGGGGACGAAACCACCAGAGTCAGAACGAGAAGAAAAGTTAAAAATATTGTCAATTATGTGTGTTACCTCGCTGATTTCGAACCAACAAATGTCTTTGATGCTTTTTAGGATGAGAATTGGATCGAAGCAATGCAAGAAGAACTCAACCAATTCTCACGTCAAGATGTTTGGTTTCTTGTACCAAGATAAAAGAACATCAATGCCATAGGCACCAAATGGATATTCAAGAACAAATCTGACAAATATGGTACGGTGATTCGAAACAAGGTCAGATTAGTTGCACAAGGGTACTATCAAATTGAAGGTATTGACTTCGATGAAACCTTTGCTCCAGTTGCTCGATTGGAATCCATAAGACTCATGATGGCATTTGCTTGCTACATAAAAATGAAACTTTATCAAATGGATGTCAAGACAGCATTTATAAATGGAATTCTTCAAGAAGAAGTCTATGTGGAGCAACCGAAGGGATTTGAAGATCCACATCAACCGGATCATGTGTATCATCTCAAAAAGGTATTGTATGGATTAAAGCAAGCCCCAAGGGATGGTATGATCGACTCACCTCATTCATGCTCAAGAAAGGTTTCTCAAGAGGGGGAGCCGACAAAATATTGTTCATACGATGGTTAAATAATGATGTGCTCATGGCACAAATATATGTGGATGATATTGTGTTTGGTTCAACTACATCGAAGGAAGCTGATTCATTTGCCAAACTTATGAGCAAGGAGTTTGAGATGCGTATGGTCGGTGAACTTACTTTCTTTCTTGGGTTACAATTCAAGCAAACTCATGATGAAATGTTTGTATCACAAACCAAATATGCAAAGAACTTGGTGAAGAAGCTTGGTCTGGAATCTGCCAAGGTTTCCCGCACACCCATGAGTACCATCAAGAAGCTGTAAAAAGATGAATCTGGAAAGAGGGTCGATCAAAAGACTTATCGAAGCATAATAGCTAGGGAGCCTCCTCTATCTCACTGCTAGTAGGCCGGATATATCTTTTAGCGTAAGAGCTTGTGCTCGCTATCGAGCTAGCCCGAAAAAGTCTCACTTGAAAGCCGTAAAACGTATCATTCGATATGTCAAGGGAACTCTTGGATATGGGCTTTGGTATACCAAGGATACCAACTCTGAAATATGTGCCTACTCAAATGCGGATTGGACTGGGAATATGGATGATAGGAAGAGTACTTCAGGAGGATGTTACCACCTTGGACTCAACTTGGTAGCATAGCAAAGCAATAGGCATCTGAGTCAAAAATTCTATAAAATAAGTGCATTTCTACTTTCAAAATAAATTATTCAAATATATCAAAAAATGCAAAAAATATACTTTCTCTGAGTTCGCAGATACCAGAAAGAGAATATCATAAAGAAAAATTGTTCAAGAAAGATAAGGAGATGGTTCAAAATTCTCCTATTGCCTTCAACGGCGACAACAAACAGTCGATAGCTCTGCAGCATCAAACATCAAGCACAAAAATCAAGCCTCAACTTCAAGCACCAAAATCAAGCCTCAAAATCAAGCATCCAAAATCAAGCAGCAAAATTAAGCCTCAAAATCAAGCATGAAGACCAAGCATCATCATAACAAAGCAATCAAGTCCATCTGCCTAAACCAGCGAAGTCAAAGCAAGCAAGCAAAGATACAAGAGTGAAGATCCGAAGCATCAATATACGAAGGAACAAAGCATACTTGAGCACTTCTTCGGCATGAATTGAGATAAGGGTAACTAAACTTTAAAGAGCTAAGCTTTAGAAATTGACATAATCTTTGAGATAAATACCTATGAAGCCTTCCAAAATTGGGAGATATGCAAGAGGATTCTTAATGGAGACGGCGAGATCTCCAAAAAGTTAAAAAGCCTTAGCATATTTTTCGAGAATGAGTGAGTTGCAAGAGGATTCTCAATGGAGATGACAAGATCTCCAAAGAGTGAAAAAGCCTTAGCAATTCCCGTTCTCATTTAGACTATCCTTAAAGAAGTGGTGAAGTAACATATTTCTTTAAACCAAATTGAGTGCCAATTACTTTGGCATCGACCAGCAAGTAGAACTCTGCCAAAAAGGGGCAACTGTAGACACCCCAAATTGGTCCACCTAAACCATCTCAGAGGTTATATCGAAACAAGTTGAAAAACGTCCAAGCTAGAAACTGAAAATGTCTAAAACAGAGCCTGAAAGAGTCGAGACCTGAGCCAGAGCCTTAGAAACTCACAGACGGAATCCCGAAAGAGTCAAAACGAGAAAAAAGAGTCAAGTCCTGAGCAAGAGCCTCAAGAACTCTCAGAAACCCCTGAAAACTCTTAGGAAAACTATAGAAACCTTTGAAACTGATTTCAGAAGGTCCGAAAGACACAAAAACAAATCCGAAAACACATGAAAAAAGACCCGAAAAGCCCTAAAGGGCCTTGCAAAAGGCTAAACCACCTAAAGAAGGGCCTGCCATGTGGCAACCGCCCTCAACAAAGATTTGACCGCCTTGGTCAAATCTTGGCGCAAGAACCAAGGTTTTCAGCGCATCTTGAAGATGCACGTGCACCTTCAAGCTGCACTCAAAAAATCCCTCGTTCTATATATAGGACCCTCCCCCTTTGTTATTGTGGATTCCAGGGGTGTGCAGCGGATCGAAAGGATTGATTTTGGTTATTTCCGCATCCGATCCAATGTGTGATTAGATACTGAATTTTTGATCCAATCCGATCCACCCCAATCAAGATTGGATTGGATTGGTTTGATCAGTTTGGGTCTATTAGGCCAGGCCTGTTAAACATACCATATTTGAAAAAATAAAACCTAACAGAACACCGAATCCAACATGCATCCCAAACAAAAATCCACATCCAAATTCAATAATCAAACCCTTCTATCATGTGAAAAATAAAACAACAATTCATAAACAGATCAAGCCCATTAAAGAAAATTAAAAATAAAACCCTAACCCTAAAAATTATCGAATCAAAAAATTCTCAACAAAAAAGAATGCATTATAGATAAACATCAAATCTAATGAAAAAAGAAAGAATAGTTAATTGAGGAATTGAAGGAGAAATAAAAAATCTTACAATGAAATGACAGAGATTGATAATAGTCCAGGCCATGCCAGGGGTGCAACCGAAGATAGACAAAACCATAAGCCATGCGAAGAAAAGGATTAAGATGTAAGTGGTCCAAAAACCAGGATACATGAATCACTCTGTATTCTTATTCAGATCTGGTGGGGGCACTGCTTGTACATACAATTTAGCCATTCTTTTTTTTTCTTCAAGAACCTTAATCCACCAGTAATAAGATCCTCAAACCGGAGTTGCATAAGAGAGAGAAAGGAGAGAGAGAGTTGTTTATGTAGTGATAGAATGTTTTTGTCATCTCTAACAGACCAATTTAGATCTGATTTAGAGAGGGGAAGAGGGAGAAATAAAGAGAGAGGGGAAGAGGACTTACCGACGACGACGAAGCTGATCTCGGCTTCGGCAGGGAGGAAGTCTGCAAGTCGTTGTAGGAGCCAAAAATAACACAACTAATAACAACCCTACATGTGGCAAGTCAATACAATTGATATCGTATGGAGGTCATCAGGTGATCAACTCAACTCACCTCAGCTCAGCAAATCAAGTAAGCTCATCAGCTTAGCTTACCTGCTCAACTAAGCTTACCTGCTCAGCTCACCTGGTAGACTAAATCAACTCGTCAGATCGGCCAACCTACCTGGTTAGCTCGTCAGGTCGGCCAACCCACCTGGTTCGCTCGTCAGGTCGGCCGACCTACCTGGTTAGCTCGTCAGGTCGGTCAGCAAAGCAAGTCCTAGTGAGATCGTCTTGAAGAACTTGATTTCAAATAGGTTAGACTAAGTCCAACTTAATAAGCACGTTAGTTGACGTGACTTAGTCTTTCCGAAGAATCCGGGACTTTATCTGCCTAGCAACGGCTAGCTCAACTGACCAGGTCGAGGTCACGTGCTCCAGATATCTCGCACATAAATCTCAACAGAAGTGGGAGCTCATCTATAAATAGATGAGACACCTACGAGGTAAGGGAAACTGATCTACTCTACAACCTCCCTACTTGAACTCCCTACTAACTTGATCGTCGGAGTGCTAACCCTGCAGGTCTGCAGGTCTTCTTCAACAAGTGGGAATAAGTTCATCACTTCAGATTGAGAAGTATTTCGAAGAGAGTTCTCGATTGGATCCCCATCATTCCCTCATTTTTCCACCTCACAAATTGGCGCCGTCCGTGGGAAACTGAGCAAAAAGCCTTATTTTCTTGCTAAGATAAAGATGTGAGACAAATCACAATCTGAGAACTCTACTAGGAAGGAACTACATCAAACCCCTACAGAGGAGGAAGACGAATTTCAAGTAAGATCAATGAAGGCCATCCTACAACACTTGGAACAGATACGTATGACCCAACTTGAACAGTGTAAGAAGTTGGAGAACCTTAGCTGTGAGAACGAGCATTTCATCAAGCGACTTGGAACACCACCAGAGAAGGGTCCTAAAAGAGATGAAGGCTATGGAAAACAACAAGGAGAAGGGGAAAAAGGATAAGGACAGACCGCAGAGCACCAATGTCTCACTACCATGCTACAACGTACCATACCACTCTCATGTGATTCATCTCGTTGCTTAGCTCCGATGTGCCGACCTGATTAGTTGTGCTGCCTAGCCATGCTGCAAAGCTATGTTAGTCTTCTGCACTTCATGTTATTGCTTAGCTGCATTGTGCCGACCTGCCTAGTAGTGCTGCCTAGACATACTGCAGAGTTGTGCTACTCTCCTGCGCTTCAATTTTTTGCTGAGCAACATTGTGCCGACCTGCCTAGTTGTGCTTCCTAGCCTTGCTACAGCACTGTGCCAACCTGCCCAGATGTGTTGCATTGCCATGTTGTATCGTTGTACTATCACTACCACATTAGGAGGTTGAGTTGCTGTGCCATCTTGTGCAATGTCGCACATAGAGAATGCCTACAAAAAAATCGGAGTAGCGAAGTCGTACTCGAATAGTAGGTAAGATGAACTAAAGGTAAGATACCATACTACATAGCCTAAACGTATGATGTCATGCTACATAGTTTTGAGACATGAACTAGTACTCTGAACGCTAAGATCCCTTAACTGAATTTTATTTGAACCATGAAAAATTACTTGAGTGAGCAAATCTAACTGACCCATTAAGTGGGGGTTACAAAGCATAAATTAACTTGACCATAAAATTTATGGTCATCGACTTCTAACATTCGGTGGACTCTTGGTCCATCAAGTTTGATGCGTTGCTACTAACTAATAAATTTCTGATTGAACATCATATTTACTGATCCTTGGATATTAAATCTCCCTCAATAGTAATATTTTATGTTATCCATTATGAATCTTCTTGTTACATATTTGATGTCTCTCTAGCTATTAAGGAGATTCACTATTTTAGTCGAACATCATATTTATGGCACTTTTGTATACAAACACTACATATGTTGATATGCTATGCAAGCCTATCATATTTGATGATGCTCAACACATTAAATAGAATTTTTGCTAATGCTTATTTTGTATGACACTTTCGCTTGCCGCAACACAATGCGTAGAAAAATTTCAACTATGCGAACTACCTATACAAGTAGTTTCGAGTTGAGCTGCCATAAAATTAAAGAAGTTCCAAGTAGAGCTACCTACAAATAACTCTAGTGATAATTTCAAGCTGCTCCATGCTTTTCAAGAAATATGAGTCTAAGTCTCATGATCTCATCAACAGACCAAGATGTGCATTCCCATATAAAGGGGCTACAAAGTCTGCATAACTGCAGCACCAAAAATCTTCTGAATTGTGGTCTTTTCCCAATGTGTGTAAAAATTAAGTCTGCAAAGTTGCAGCATTGAAACCCTCTACAATGAGGTCTTTTCCTAACGAGCAGAGAAGTTAATTAAGTCTGCATAGCTGCAGCATCTAAATATCCTCTAAAGTGAGGTCTTCTCCTAATGGGTGGAGAGGTAAAGTCTGCAGAGCTGCAGCACCGAAACCCTCAGCAATGAGGTCTTCTTCTAACGGGCGGAGAGGTTCGAGTCCACATAGTTGCAGCATAGAAATCCTCTCCGATGAGGTCTTCTCCTAAAGGGTGGAGAAGTTTAAGTCTGCATTACTACAATAATGACACCCTCTACAATGAGGTATTCTCCCAAAGGGTGGAGAATGTTAAGTCTGCGCCTCTGCAGCTAAAAAAACCCTTATACAGGTCCTCTCCTAACAGGTGGAGAAATTAAGTCTGCGTAGCTTCAGCACCAAAAACCTTCAAGGATGAGGGTCTTCTCCTAATGGGTGGAGAAGTTCAAATCTGCATAGCTATAACACAGAGAACCTCTCCAACGAGGTCTTCTCCTAACATGTGGAGAAATTAAGTCTGCATAGCTGCAGCAGCGAAAACCTACAGGGATAAGGTCTTTTCCTAATAGATAGAGAAGTTCAAATCAGCATAGCTGCAACACCGAAAACCTGCAGGGATGAGGTTTTCCTCAAATGGATGAGGAAGTCAAATCTGTATAGCTGCAACAATACACTCACATGAAATAGACAAAACCAAGCTCATAGTCAGTTCATCTACTAAGGGGGTAGGTGCATTATTATCGAACACCTTACGTGCCTCAGGTCGGCAGGTAGGCAAGTCGGCAGGTAAGCAAGATATATGATTTATACAGAACATATTATGTGCCATTTCAATCAGGTTGTCTAGTCATCAAGTCTGCAGGTCAGCGTCGGTGTGGTACATTCTATCTTACACATGTTGTCGACAATGTGTGGTGTGTTAGCAAACATGTTATACGCATTTCATCAAGCACATTAGATGCATTTTACATCAAGTGAGCAGGTCGGCAGGTCGGCTATTTCAAGCTGGCTGCAAGCTTTTACATAATAGATTATGTGTTTGTTAAAGTAGGTCGGATGGGTATTCTGTCAAGCATGTTATAAGCATGTAGTTTGTTTCCAAATTAATTCAAGTGACTAATGCCAAGGCAGTATACCATCACCCTAACACGACAATAGGGAACAAAACAAATTGCCATGGTAGCAGGTTACTGCAGCAGCACAACACCGCAGATTGAATACCGGCATTTCTCGGCAAGTCAATCAACTGAGTACCTGACTTGACTCACCGAGAAGGGGGTATTGTAGGAGCCAAAAATAACACAACTAATAACAACCCTACATGTGGCAAGTCAATACAATTGATATCGTATGGAGGTCATCAGGTGATCAACTTAACTCACCTCAGCTCAGCTAATCAGGTAAGCTCATCAACTCAACTCATTTCAGCTCGGCTACCTCAGCTCAGCAAATCAGGTAAGCTCATCAGCTCAGCTTACCTGCTCAACTAAGCTTACCTGCTCAGCTCACCTGGTAGACTAAATCAACTCGTCAGATCGGCCAACCCACCTGGTTAGCTCGTCAGGTCGGCCGACCTACCTGGTTAGCTCATCAGGTCGGTCAGCAAAGCAAGTCCTAGTGAGATCGTCTTAAAGAACTTGATTTCAAATAGGTTAGACTAAGTCCAACTTAATAAGCACGTTAGTTGACGTGACTTAGTCTTTCCGAAGAATCCGGGACTTTATCTGCCTAGCAACGGCTAGCTCAACTGACCAGGTCGAGGTCACGTGCTCCAGATATCTCGCACATAAATCTCAACAGAAGTGGGAGCTCATCTATAAATAGATGAGACACCTACGAGGTAAGGGAAACTGATCTACTCTACAACCTCCCTACTTGAACTCCCTACTAACTTGATCGTCGGAGTGCTAACCCTGCAGGTCTGCAGGTCTTCTTCAACAAGTGGGAATAAGTTCATCACTTCAGATTGAGAAGTATTTCGAAGAGAGTTCTCGATTGGATCCCCATCATTCCCTCATTTTTCCACCTCACAGTCGTCATCAGGTTAGAGAGAGAAAGGTCCAAATACTGACTTTGAAAGAGAGTCGATGGTTTTACAAAAGGGTAGGTTACTTAGGGTTCGTTTGGTTTTCTACTTACAGTTTTACCCTTAGATATTTTAAAAAATTACAAATTTATTTTAGTATATGGGGTAAGTGGATTGGATCGGTTGGGTATTGGTTTCGACTACCCGGATCCGCCGACCGATCCACACCAACGAGGATTGGATTAGATCGGTCAGTTTGGGCGGATCGGATCATAAATGCACACCCCTCATGGATTTAGAGCTCATGTTTCATACTTAAAACTTATGAATCTCGAGTATGGCTTAAACTTCTGAGTTCAAAACTTCTTTCATGCAGACATGTTGAAAACTTCTGAATCTTAAGTCTTCCAGTTTAGTTCTAAGTCTTTTCGAATAACGAGGAAATTCTCCTCGTGGGCCATCTGTTGCCCTCGAGAGGAGAATTTTTAGATAGAAATAGTAACAAACCTTTGCCCAAATCTCAATTCAGCCAGGAAGCGCTCAGGTAAGCTCGCAATCTTTAAGCTCTTTAAATTTCAAATGTAATTTGTTCAACTGTATCTAATACTTCAAGTCGATATCAATACACTCAATTTTAGTACTATCAACATATTTGTCGTTTTATAGAAGACATACCCTAAATACCCATAATTATAAAGTAGAGACCGGCCTTGGTCCGACGGTTGTCGGGTGCTTAACACATTTTCGACACGTAATAGGACTCTCTTATCTAAAATCTCTTAATAAAAAACTTAGACCGAGTAAAAAAGAAAGATGTTATTCAATCTCTCAGAAAGAGGTTGAAAAGCAACTTTTCTACTATAGGGCCCTGATTCCCTTAAATTCAGATGGCGACTCCAAATCAAAAAGAATAGAAATAGGAGCAAGTTCTCCCCTCAATTAAAGGAATCAGGAGATAGCAAAAGCTCCAGAGCACGTGGACTAGAACACATTCTCTCCCCCGAAAGAGGAGAGAGAGAGAGAGAACGTCATGCTCAGGCAGTGCAAAAACCACGGCGCCACAATTTTTAAAAAGTTTGGGCTATAAATATGACACATTTTCTACAACAATCTTGGCTAAACCTCCCTTACCTATCTTCATCGAGTTGGTACCCTCTGTTCAATCTCATTAAATTATGTTGCTTTCTTTTTGCTCCCTACCCTATTCTCACGAGGGTGCTTATCTCTCCTAACAGTCTCTTTTTTTGGTTCTAAGGGTCGTGGTTGTCCATACAATAGTAATAACAAACACAACAACTTCAATCGTAGTAACAACTATAATCAACAACGGGAATCTTCTCATTAGGCTCATTCCTTTAATCGTAACAACAACAGACCACACAATGGTCCATACTAGTCAGATTTGTGGTACAATTCGTTATATTGATCCTAAGTGATTTTGCAGGTTTGATGGTGCTTCTACCTCCATTGATCTTCATTCTACTTTCTCTGCCTCAATGATTACTGATTCCATTGATCCTCTATGGTGCACTTGTTACGATTTTAGGGGATTGATTCAATCACACAATGCACAATCTATTATGAACTAAAATTATGCAAAATAAGAATGAAAGATAAAGAAAATAAACAATCCACACACAACATAAGATTTACGTGGTTTAGCAAGATTGCCTACATCCACGGGCGATGATGATCATTTCCACTATTTGAAAATAACAAAGAACAATTACAAGTCACTCACCTTCAATAGCAGCCCACACTTCACAAAAAAACCTCACAACCCTTTACAAGAGAAACCTCAATGTTGTCAAGACCTAACTCTCATAGCCCTCTCTAAATAGTTGATCGCTATAAAACAGCCCCAAAGGGCTGCTGGCCCTTCCTCTTTCTTCTTTTGTCTCTAACTTCTACTTTGCCATACTTCTCACTCCCTAAAAACCCCCTTAGAACCCTTATTTATTGGTTTACAAAAAGTCTCCATGGATTAGGAAGAAACCCAACCCAATTAGGACACTTAATTAGAAAGTTCGCTCTTTTAGAAAGTGCTTTCGGTAGGGGGTTCGAACTTAAGTTCGAACTCCATTTTGATCTGACATGAAAAAGGCATCACAGATTTCATTTGAGTTCGAACTCAAGTTCGAACCCAGCTAGTTCGAACTTGGTTTCGAACCTCAATTTCTCCTGACCTCTATTTGAGGTTTGCCAAAACTCTACAAATCTCCACCTTTTGGCAAAACCACCTTCACGTACTTGTTCTTCTTTTCCCGTTCATCATCATCACCTCCATGCGCTTCACAATGCTTTCACCTATAGGATATTAATCAAGTCCAAGTAATGTTTTAACTTAATCAATGGAATCACTTTTGTTAACATATCTGCAGGATTCTTCAATAAAGAAAATCATCCACCCTCTATAGTATCCCGCACAAGATGATAACGAACATTAATATACTTTAACCTCCCAACACCCAAATCTCTAGTAAAGCCCTTGAGCCAAATGGCTTCCTTCATGGCCTTTGTTACGGTGATCAATTGTGCATTTGTTGTTGATTGGGCATCAATTGACTATAATGTTGACCTCCAACTTACTGGACCTTAAGCCAATGTAAAAGCATATCCTGTAGTAGATCTAGATTTATCCACATCATCTGCATAGTCTGCATCTACATAGCCACAAATATGTGGTCCTAGACCACCATCACATTGGTACACAACTCCTACATCATTAGTACCCTATAGATACCCATACCTCACTACTTGCCGATGTTATTCCCACAAATTCACCATATAATTAACAACACGAATCGCATATGAAATGTCAACTTGAGTACACATCACCACATGGACCAAGCTATAAATTGAACACCAAATCCTTATGTCAAACTCCATATCTCACCGATATTTAACCGTATCAACCTCCACAATACACATAGCATAATTAAGCATGTATTCAGTGTATAGCAGTAAGACAATCAAGAAACCACCAAAACACCATTCAAGAATAAAAACTCATTCGATTTAAACACATGATTCATCTTCCCTAAACAACAACATAACTTTCGGGCGGCGACATTTCAATGTCTTCCTCCAAATCACCATTTAAGAACGCTATAAAGACTTCGAATTGCGCTGAGTCTAAGTCAATGGATCCCACTATAGCCAATAAGGCATGATTAGAAGTATGCTTTATTAGATAGTAAACTTCATACACACCTTCCCTTTGTGCATTGCTCTTGGCTACCAATTGCATCTTATACCATGTGTCAATTGTATTTGGAGTTGTATCATTCTTAGTGAACACCCATTTGCACCCACCTACATTTCTTCCCTTAGGTAGCTTCACAAGCACCCAAGTTATGTAAATAGACTTCATCTCTTTACCCATCACTGCTTTCCATGTATCTTCATAAGCCAGCAATGCATAGACTATGACATCTTCACAGCCATACAAAACCGACACTTTAATAGTTTTCCTCTTCTTTTCACTATCCAAGGACTTCACTTTATGTTATTGCTAAGATTCCTGAATAGGAACCTCTTCCTCATCCACATCTGAATTTGACGTAGATTCTATGTGAGGTATAACCTCCACCTGCCCAGAATCACCAATATCGTCCTCTACCAAAGTCGAACTATGTTTGCTAAGATAATGCAAAACAGACTCCACATATGTAACATCCTTGCTGAACACAAACTTGTGGTTCTTTATACACCACAATTTGTCACATTTGACTCCATCTTCAAACCCCATAACTATCTTCTCCTTTGGGTAACTAGCCTACTTTCCATAACTTGAAAATAAGCATAACCACCAAATATTTTAATGGAATAATAACTAGCAAAACTACATAAACATACCTCAAAATATGTCCCCGACTCGATGGATGTCGATGGTGATCTGTAGATAAGATAGCATGTTGATTTCACTTCTTCAGCTCAAAATTCTTTACTCATTATGTAAGCTATCTCTATAACAGTCCAATTCATCCTTCTTGCTATCTCCTTCCTCGAGATGTTCATTTCACCGTGAAGTGCCCCACTATGCCTATAACGCCCCGGCCCTCGGAACCTGTGATCCGACCCAATCACTCAAGTCCAAGGTCCGTTATGTTAGGGGAAAGAAGGAAAAAGGTCTTCACACATGGACTATTCATGTGAATAACTCTATCATTCAACATTCTAAGGTCTATTAAGGCCTTCTAAGAAGCAAAAAATCCTTTTTGGAAAACAAGAGTTCACCACATAATAGAAATAACCAAACCAAACATAAACATAAGAGCACAATCTGTTAGAGTTTGCATTAGCAATAGTTTTTTGATCATTACTCTCAACATATAAATCCAAAGTCAGTAAAGTAAAATTTTACTTCAACTAGACTTCTGAGGCTACAACTTACATTTTTTGAGGAAAAGTAAATTCATGATAGTTTAACATATAATTTAAGGTGAACACAAATAATGTGTACTTTATGTACTTTTTCAACACTCAAGGTTCGCGTTCAAGGCTGCTGTACTTAGGGCTTCGCGAGCCCTTAAGTGGTAAAATTTTACAGAGTTAAGCACCTTTATTTTTTTTAGAAGAGTATACAAGTTTTCAAATCATTATTTGAGTTTTTAAACTTTAAAACATGCTTATACTTGTAAACACAATCCATATTTATGCAAATTTGGGAAGTGAATGAGTAAATTTCAATTCTCAAATCATCATTATAGAATCTAAAGTATATAAAGAAATGCACAATGAACAATCATAATTAATACGTAAGTAAAGTTCATCCCAACCCATGTGATATTACATAGTTTAGTCCATTCCGAAGTTCGACATTATAATTATACGACAGAAACATCTAACACTATTATCTACTGTACTTTTATTAAGACATCGTCATAATTTAATGAATCTTATAAACATGGTCAAATGAAGCACATGAAGTAATTTATTGCATTCTTAAGCTGAACCGCATAGCGGCTACCTACGTACCTATTTTGGGATCAAGCCTACCATAGTTCATTCACTATAAACAGAAATATATATAATATACCTACTCACTTCCCTTCCTAAAGGCTCCCATAAAGAATATTGTTCTTGGAGTTATGAAAACTAATGAGTAAAAATAAATAGGAAAATATAATTTTTAATATATAACAACGAGAATGTACTTACTCCACAGTTCCTTGGGTTTCCAAGAAGCATCTTCCTACTCACCTTGCCTATGACACATATATGCATGATATGATTGCTTCCCGTGTTTCTTTTTCAGCCAAAAATGACTTGAAAATACCTTTAGATAATTCACTAAGACTACTCTATGCATTGCCATTGAGTACTCTTAAAACTATTAGTTTTTGCGGCATATAACGCCCCAATCCAAAATATGTCACGCTTTTAGAAATACATGACAGCAACATTTATGGCACATGTTCATTGAGAAAAACGTGACAATTTACTCTAACATCATAATTATGTCCTAACATCACAACCATCATCATCTATACACAATATATCAATTTTATCATCGTAAAATCAGCATATATCACGCTTTTAGAAAGCATACAGTAACCTAACATGAATGTTTTAGCATCGTTACAATGGATTCAGTAACAGTAACATAATCAGAAAACGTTGTCTTTTGACAGCATCCATTTTCTTTTTGATTTTTTTTAATCGTACGGCTGTTTTAGGTGCCACCCACGATCGTGAGATCGTCTTCAATAGGGAACCCATCATGGGGTATCGTTATAAGGCCGCCTAAAAGGCACGAATCATATAAATCCAAAATTTTCATACACATGTTTTTCTCTCCATGCTTGTTACGCATCATTTATTTTGTATGCATTTGTAAACACCACACAACATGCATTCATAGATCAAATATACAATCATGATTAGATCTACAGATATTTATTCAAATTGATAAATAGCTTATTTATTGATCCGAGTTATCCGACCAAGAAAACATATGCTTAGCAACGGCTTTCGCGGCTCATCCGTTGCTTGTTCCTTTTATATGCAATAAGTCATGCTTTCACCTGTACCCCCAAAGATGACCACGATCGGGATGATAAGGACATGTCCTTACTTGAATTAAGACTTGAATGAAGCAGAAACCAGGGGGAAATCTCAATAAAAAGAGTCTCGATTCACTCTTCGCCATAGTAGTGTCGCATAAAGTGTCGTTCCCATCCACAAGAGAACAATCCAATAGAACCATTTAATAAATCACTAAAACATATCCATTTGCATTCACACCTTTACCAAATGAAACACACATTTTATATAGATTTATAAATCAAACCATAGAATTTTAGGATAGTTATTCTTCTTATGTCAGTTGTGGCCTTAGATATAGGTTGGAATGATGATTCTCCTTCCTCCTATAATTTTCTTTCTCTTCAGTTACTCCCTTGCTTGAGTTTTAATGGAGGTTTTTGGAGCAAGAAAAGGTGGTCGTTTAGAGGGAAAGAGTGATGGCTAGGGAGAAAAAGCCCCAGTGCCCTTAACTTACCCTCTTTTATAGACATGCAACGTCTTAAATATGGAAGATAATTATTTAGTATTTAAGATAGAGATTATTTTCATTCTATTGATAATCTTTTCACCAATTAATGCAAGGTAAATTAAGTAAGAAATTTCAAAAGATGTGTAGGCTTCATTCCTAGCCGTCGGATTTAGGTACTCATTAGCCCATTAATTAGATGCACAGTAAGGATTGATTTTTGCTTATTTGATAATCAAGGACTTACCAAAATAAGGAGAATCAATCATTGTATCAATAATGACAAAAATGAAATATGGGAGAAAGAATTTGGTAGTGAGCAATTCTACTAGCACATTTGGTTAGTAGAAAATAAATGATGTCCATCAATGAAATTAGTCTTAATTACTTAGCATAAATAATGCAATTAATTTAAAAGATACTAAATATATAGAAAATTATCAAAGATTATGCTAGCTAAAAATGTTAATTACATTGATGTGAGTCTTACTCACAAATTTAGATAGTTATCATAGAATTTTAAATAATAAATAGATTATGTTAAGGTGTATAGTATGTTCACTAAACTATGGTGTTTAACATCCTTAAGCCTTGCCAAGTGTCCATGTAATTCAATCCAAAGGTTGGTGTTTTTCACCATGAGCTTAATTTCCAACTTGGTAGTAAATTCTTCCTAAATTTAGTTGTTGGCACAAGATTTGATAAGTTTAGGGAGAGTATAACCTACCCATTATGTCACATGCACTAACTAAAAATAATCCAATATTCTTTAAAATTTAAAAAAGGTTTCATTTCCTAGATACGTCTTAAACTAGCACTTATCCTCAAACCTTCCTAGTCATATGTTTGACTACATTTGAATTTTAAAAGAGATATTCCCATAGAATATTTTTCAAATCTTCCTTATATATATGAATATCTTCCCAAATCAATATTAAATATATGTATAATCATGGACAAGAATGGATAATAGGAGAGAGAGGAGAACGATTCTCTCTCTCTAGTTAACGTCCTCCATAATGCGGGGACCACATTATCCTTTGCAGCATCCATGTATTATTTTAAAAATGAAGATCTTGTGTGATGTTTCCGTATATATATATATATATATATGTGTGTGTGTGTGTTCCCATATATATGTTTTATGCATTTACATATACATAATTCCTATGTTTATAAGAAATAATGATGATGACATTAATGCCCTTAACGTGGGGTCCACTCTGATCTAGAATGCAAAATAGACTTATTTGTCTAAGATTGAATTAACATAACTAAGCATAGATGTTTGTATATATACCCATATAGATATATATATATATTCTTGGGAAGGATTTTCTCACCTTCCTCCCTTGTCATCATAACTAACCAAGTGTAAGGTCCACTTCTCCACACCTCACATGTGCCACATCCACATTCTTTTAAATAAGAGTATGCTCCAATTGTACTTATGCATGTATGCAAACAAGTACGTAGTCAAGGACTCGTTAATTCCACCCCATCATATCACCTAATGGGTTTTACTCCCATTCTCACCTTGTTAGCCCTCCAACAAGGCCCGCTTTGACCCATCGGCTTAGGCCCACTTCTGGTCCAAAGACCAAAGACCGTCCCTAATACTATCTGCGACGCCTTAGTTGTCCACGGTTGGATAATCATCCCCAATAGTTTTTAGGGACAGTTTTTTAGTATTAGGGACGGTCGTCCCTAAAGATCTTTTTGTAGTGAAATAAGTATGGTGGAAGGTAATTATATGACAAGTCACACACTACAAAATTTGTCAAATCTAGCTAAGGTGAATCAGAGTTATGATAAGAAATAGAAGCACAGTGTGTGAAACTATCCAGGCTTCAACAACCAATAGATAAGATGCATATTGTTAGATAAATCAAATATCAACTTAATGCACAGTAATGAAAATGCATGCACAAATATATACAATAAACCAAATCATGCAGACTCACAACACCCAACCCAAAAAAGCATGAATGAAATATAGGAAAGAGTGAGAGTACAAACCTACAGACAGTATTCTGCTTGATATGGTTGACCATCAGTAGTCACCACTAGTGCAGTACCTTGTTTCTCATTCAATAATAAAGTTTTATACAATCCATTCAATATTGATAAAGAAATAGAATCACACGCATAAGAGAATACACACATGTTGCAAAAATATATTTGCCAACAAGGATATACATAGTGTAAGGTGTGATACTTGGTAGATATAAAAATATGTTCGTAAGCAATGGAACTTTCTCTACAAGTACATACTTCATAAATTAGAATGCACATAATAGCAAAATGCAAACTAGTAGAGCACCCACTTAACTTCCCTAACAAAATTGCAATCCACGCAAAGAGAGAAGTGAGAACAACAACAATCAAGTAATGGTGTGACTACTACCACTAGCTAGTAAGTACATGGAGGACATTTTTCTTACGTATATGGCTTTGAGTTTCATGAAGGAATTCTTTTGATTCAAGTCCACATGAGTAAGTTTGGTTGTCCCAAACAACCCTTTTTGGTCTTGTTTCTCTTCTTTTTCTTTGAAAAAGATCTAAATTCAAAGGAATAAGCACCTTACTTGTTGTTCAAAAGCTTGATTTTTTTTGATGATCTCTACACAACCACAAAAATTCATCAAAAGAATTGGGTTTCTCTCAGAGGGAAACCACCCATGAGAGCCGAGAGAAACTTTTGACCATGATTAAAATACAAAATTATATCACCTATGATCATGGAACTAAAACCCAAACACCTTGAGAGGGATTCAAAGACATTGGTTGACTCGAAATCAGTAGAAATGACAAGCAAAATGTACAGTATCTACAACGTGTTACCTCAATCGATTCTGATGGTTACATCCCCACTAATGTCATTGGAGATGTGGGGCTTTGCCCACTTGAGTTGACGGATGTTCAATGATGTCAACTTGTTTCTTCACCTATACCAGCTTCTCTTTCTTCTTTGGGACTTCAACCTTTAGTTTGGGTGTGGTGGCTCTCTTCACCTTGGTCTTCTTATTTTGCTTCTTGACATATGGTCTCCTGCCATATGTTGTTCTACTGTTGTTGGGATTTGCTAGTCTCCCAATCTCTCCGGTCAAAGCTATTGCTTTACCTTGAAGTTACTTGAACTTCTTGAATAACTCCTTTTCTCTTTGCGATCGATGGAAGTCTTCCAAGTAGAAATTACAAGTATTTTACAAGTGACCTTGATATCCACAATATGAGTGATAAGTGCCTAAAATTGCAGATCTCAATACTTTTTCTAGGCATTATTAGAACCCTATTGTGCTTAAAAGTTTATATTTATAACAAATCTTACATTTTCTTTCTTTTTATTGCATAAGTGATTCTATCACAATTATGGTACTCTTGTAATAATAATTTAAGTATTTCTTATTTATTTTGTAGGTTTTGTTGAATGGGACCTAGATCCAATGGTGTACAAAGAAAGAAGGGTCTTTAATTTTGCTATGGTGCATCATATATCATCAAAAATGATATACAACAAAAACAAATAAAAATAATCTTTTAAATAAAATATAATAAAATAGAAAAAAAATAAAAAAATAAAAAAAAACCCACGGTTTTCCCTCCCCCCCTTTCCTTTTCCTTTTCCTTTCCTTTCTTTTTCTTTTCTTTTTCTTTTCTTTTTCATTTTCTTTTCTTTCTTTTTCCTTTTCTTTTTCCTTTCCCTTCCTTTTCTTTCTTTTCTTTTTCTTTCTCTTCCTTTCTTCTTCTCCAGACGTCTTTCCCCCTCTCTCTCTCTCCCACGCCACTGTCTCATCTCCATCTCCCAATCTTCCTCTCTAACTCACGTTTCTCTCTCCTCTCCATCTCATCTCAATTTCTTTCTTAAATCTAGGGCATAATTTCGAGTGGAGTTTGGATGGTTGAAATCTCTCCAAATCTCTCTCAAATCTAGATCTAAAACTAGGTTTTCATCATTGTGAAGGAATTAATAGACTTGGGTGGTTTCTCTCTCATGGCATGCAAGGATATAGTGGGATGGCTTGAATTAATGGTGAGATTATAATTTTTTTATGTTAATTTGAGCTGTAAAGTGTGGATGAAATGTGTATATAAAGGGGAGGAATGTTGAGGTTGGAAATCAGATCTATTTGGGGTACAAAATTGTAGATTTTAGTTGTGTAGTAATTTTTATTATGTTTTTGGTTATGTTTTTAGTGTGATTGAAGAACTACAATTGAAGGAATAAGAGATTGGTTCAACAATATGGGTTTCATCCTCATCATTATTAGTTTCTCTTATTTTGTGAATTTATTTGATAGCATGTTCTTCTAAATCTCAGCTAGGGCTGAGATGAAGCCCTTAGTTTAAATAGATTTTTTTTAGTTTAATTAAATTGTTCTCAATGGGTTATTATTGTTGAAGTATGATTTTAATTTCTGAATTTTAACAGATTGCTTTCACCATGTATGTCAAGCATCCATGGTAGTTAGATAATTTTTCTGTTATTTTTCAAGCCATTGATAACTGATTTAGTTTAATCTGTGATTGGTTGTGCCCTAAAAAGACAATCAATACTAGGGATTAACATATTTGCTGAAATTAAGTCATCCATTTGAGATAATTAATTTTTCATGATCATATCTTTGAGAAAGCAAGAGATTTTCATCTCTAATGTTATTCGTATAAAAAGAGAACAATTTGTTAAACTAAGATTTTCTATTCAGCTATGTGGTGGATTCAAAAGCCTTAGTGTTTTTCTATATTGATTTTATAAATTTTATTTTAATTGTGTTTAGTTTAAATATATTCTCCAAACCAACAACATATTTTTCATTGGATTAGTATTAGTTAACCAATTAAGTTTAATTTTAACTCAAAGGCAATTCTCTGTGGGATCGACTCGTTTGCCACAACTAGATTCATCGAATAGTCGTGCGCTTGCGATTAAAGCAAGGTTTAAAATTAACTAATTAATTTTGGTTAGTTTGAAACCACATCAATGAGCATATGTGGATACTTTGAGGTGATCTCCTAGTGCCTCTTGGCTTGGCTTATGGCTTGGCAACCTTCTTTGGAGCTTGTTGCTTGCCAACTTGCTTTGGAGTTTGTTTGATGGCTTGCTTAATTGCTCCCTTTTGTGGAGGAGGAGGAGTCGTAGCTTTCACAAAGGTCGTCGACGTTGAAGTACTAGCAACCTTACTTGGATCAAACTCGAGTCCCTTCTTGTCACCCAAATTCTTCGATCCTTTCAACATTGACAAAGATTATTTGACCCATGATTGAATTTTATGAGCATCTTTTTAGACTCTTTCAGCTCTTCCTTTACTCTCTTCATCTCATCAAGGAGAGATATGACTCTCTCATTTGCCATCATAAGCTCATTCTTGAGAAACTTGATTTCTTTTTCTTTTCCTTCAAGAATCTCTTCGCCTTCCACCTCTCTCTTAGAGGCTTCTTCCACTTGAAAAATTAGATCATTGTTCTCAATCTTAAGACTTGAAATCATCAGTTTTAGCTCTTTATTATCCTTAGACGAACTCTTACTATTTTCCAAAATTCTTAAAAATAATTCTTCTTCATGGAGATCATCTTCACTCTCGTCTTCCTCCCTAGAGGTTTGAACATTTCCCTCATCCTCTACTTGCTCATTTGAGGAATCATGTGAAGCAGTGAAGGAAACATAGTTTCTTATCATTGCTTCTTCACTATCATGAGAAGAGTCGGATTCTGATGATGAATCATCAAAGGTAACATTCATTGCTTTCTTGCCCTTTGAATAACTGAAACTCTTCTTGTTAGGGCAAATATTTGCCACGTGTCTAGATCCATGACACTTGTAGCATTACACCTCATCACTCTTCTTCTTCTTCTTAAACCTTTCTTCATCATGTTTGGACTTATAAAATGAAGAGTTCTTCTTGTCGAATTCTTGAGATCTTCCTTTCTTCTTTTATGTGTTTCATGAATTTTCTTGTGAGGATAGCAATTTCCTCATCACTTGAGTTATCGAAGGATTTGTCATTCGATTTACTAGCTTTCTTGGAGAAATGGAAAACTATATTCTCGGACTTCTTTGAAGCGCAGAAGTTTGACTCGAATGTCCGGAGATTTCCTGCAAGTTCCTCAGGTAAAAGAGCATCAATATCTTTGCTCTCCTCAATAGCTGTAATCTTGGCTTTAAATCTCTTGGGGAGAGATCTTAGAACCTTACGGACTATCTTAAAGTTAGAAACAGTCTTTCCTAAGGTAAATTTATTGTTTACAATCTCACCGAGTTTGCCATAGAACTCGTTGAAGGTCTCATTCTCCTCCATTCGAAGATTTTCAAATTGAGTTGTCAACATTTGCAACTTTGCAACTTCGACGGTCCGGGTACCTTAATGTGTGACCTCTAATTTGGTCAATGCCTCTTTTACCACAAGGCAATTGGATATGCTTCTAAACTCATCGGCCGTAACTGCATTAAAGATGACATTCATACATTTATTGTTATATGTGGCCTTTGAAATATCATCCAAGGTCCATTCATCCCTCAGTTTGGGTCTAGTATCGATACTACCCTAATTTGAACTTTATGCTAGGCCAGTATCGATACACACCCAGTGGGCATCGAAACCACCATGCCCATAAGCTGAAAATGACTCTAAATGAGTTATAAGTTCATCCTAGCTTATGTGGCTAAGTCCTAATGTAATACTAACCACCTATGAATAATAAACAAGGTCACTTACCAACGTGTGGAGAGTTTCGGTGGCGAGATTGAGTCTGATGGAATGTTTTCTCTTCGATCTTCAATGAAGTGTGAGTTTGCACGATGGATATAACCTAACACTAACTCGAGTATGGACTTACAATTGAGTTCATTGTCTCACCATGAACATTGACAAACCCAAAGGGACCTTTAAAAAACAAACAGCAAAACTAGAATTTAAGAAGACATAATTTAAAAGGTTGAAGAATATGATGAGAAGTATGATTAAGGGATCATTCGCCACCACTAAATATGATTAATAGTTAATGATTAGAATTATCTTTCACTCTCTTTCGAAATTAATAACCCTAAGACAATCACAAGCTCGATTATCTCGATTCGTCTCCACTTTGTCGTTGAGCAAAACAAGCTCTTCACTCAATCTCTATCCATCAAACAACCTAGAATAAGCTCTCTAGGTTTAATTTAATGAAAGCATTCAATCAAAAGAGATATGAATTGAATCAAGCATAAACACAAAGGCTCGATTTAATATCTTGAGTGTTGGTCCATATTGCAATCGAAAGAAAATATCCCATAATCCTTGAAAGTAAATTGCTACTTGTACTTAGAGAGATTTAGCTATTACATATCAAATTCTCCAAATTAGCATCAAATAAACTGATCTAATCACTTAGTTGTACACCTAAGCAAATAAGAAATCTATTCTAGCAATTAGGCACAATGGATTAGACACATAATCAAAAGGAATTGAGAAACTACTGAAATGTATTAATCAAATAATCATGTTTAGGGTTTAAGAAATCACCCTTAATCAACAAATTAAACTAATACCATGATAAACAAAATACCTATAATCAAATTCATATAGAAAACTAAAAAGAAAGAGGAAAAAGAAAGCTAAGGGAGAGATGGGTTGTTGGACGGTGGACGGTGCTGCTACTGTGAAGAAGGACCGCAGCACCAGCTCTATTCTGGGCATTGAAAGAAGAAGAAGAAGCAGCACACAGCAGCAGCCCTCTCTCTTGCGTCAGAAACCAAGCAGCATCAGCCTTCTTTTGTCGTTAAAAGAAGAAGAAGAAGCACAGCGGCAGCCCCCCTCTCTTCTCTCTTGTGTGTTAAACAACAAAGCAGCAGCAGTTATCCACCTCCTTTGCGTAAGAAGAAGTAGCAGCACACAACAGCCGTTTTCCCTAAAAATAAATGCCCAAAACAGCTCTCTCTCTCTCTCTCTCTCCAAAGTATCTCCAATTTCTCTAATTCCTCTTTGTCCATCCTTTTTAGTGGCCTCCTGCTTTTTCCTTTAATATCAAAGTTAAGAGGCCAAATCCTCTGGCCCCAAATCTCTTGTCCCCTCTCTATCCCCTAGCTAGAATTTAGCCACCTGTCCTCCACTTAGTACTTCTTAAATATCCACTACCAAATCTTAACCCTAAGTTAACTCTGTGAAGTTTAAACAAAAATTAATTAAAATTAAAAAAAATTATAACTAATGTTATTTTCATTAGACTATCCATTTAACCGTCCCTTCCACTTCATTTTTTTCATTAATTAAAAAAAATAAAAAAGGGACAAAACTTATGGTCTAGTCTATTTTCTTCTCTTCTCTTCATGTCTCACGCCCACCTGAATCCGACCAATTAAGCTATGGAAGAACATCCCCAATGGCAACCAATCCGACAAAACTCTACGACAGGATTCTCGGTAAGTTTTTTTCTTTTTTTTATATACTTTTTTTTGAAAGCAGAATGGAAATTAATGAGGAAATGAGGGACTTTTAGCTTCCACGCCTATTTGAAATTAGGGTTGATGTATTGTTGTTCAAAATTTTTAGCTTCCATTAGTTTTTTATTTTCATATATATATTATAGTAATGGAAATCTAGTAAAGAACGTTGAGTTATATATCTGTATAAATATTATTATTATTTCTTTTGATTTCTAATCTTGTCATTTTGTAGTGATTAGAAATTGGAAGCCATTTAAAATATAAATTCATCTTATACTTTTTTTTTTTGAAAGGACTTGGATGTTAGAGATAATTGTGTGGAAGATGGATTTCAAACACGTCGCAAGTTAGATTTTGAAAGTGGTATTGACTTGAATAAGTTTATAGAAGATGAAGGATTTGAAAGTGGTATTGACTTGAAAAATTTTGTAGAAGATGAAGGATTTGAAACAGGTATGAAGAAGATGAAGGAAATGAAGTAGAGATAAACAGAAGCTATAAAAGCCAATGAAAAGGTTGATTTGATTCATTCTAGGATACAGATAGAACTAATTCCCGTAATCGGCATGGAGTTTGAAACAGAAGATGATGCATTTAAATTTTACAATACATATGCATATAATGTTGGTTTTAGTATTAGAAGAAGTAAATCACATTATCGTAAAGATGGCAAGTTGAGAGATAGGCTTTTCTTTTGCTCCGCTGAAGTTAAGCTTGGAATAGATAAACGTGATGCTAATGTCATATCACATCGTGCTGACACAAGATTTGGATGTTTAGCAAGAATCAAAATTAATCGTCGTTTAACTGATAGTAAGTATCATGTTGTTAAATTTATTGCGGATCATACACATGTAACCTCAAGTCCTTGTAAGACCCACTTTTTTAGGTCTTATAGAAACATGACTCTTGCACAGATAGTTCAAGCTGATATGGCTGACAGTTCAGGAATTGCTCTAAAAGCAACTCTTGAATTTTTTAGTAAACAAGCTGGTGGCCGTCAAAATCTTGGATTTATTCCTGATGATTATAGGAACTATTTACGTTCCAAGCGAACAAGAGAAATGAAGTTAGGGGATACAGGTGGTGTGTTGGAATATTTACAACAAGAGTATTGTTCAATTGTACAAATTGGGGGTTAAATAGATCCACCGTATGTAGCATATCTTGTGATTGAATTAATTGTCAATTTTAAGTTAAAAAATAGCCATGATAAGTTTAATAAAATAACCCACTGCATTAATACATCTAAGTCTACAACATTTTGTCAAACATCTAATGTGCATCGTACACTGTCACTATATATAGATCTAACATTTTTAAAATCCAAATTACAACACATTAATTGAAACATACCAAAAATCTAACAAAATTCATAATTATATTTCAACATCTAAATTACATTTTCAATTCAGCTGCTAACTTTCAATGGAGATGAAGCAATAGTTGGTAGATTTTGGTTGAGCAAATTAGGTACTGCTATGTAGAACTTCAACCCCTTTAAATAATCTAGTTTCTTCAGATTGGAAAAAAAAGGAGGAAGAAGAATGAAATATCTGAAATCCTTTGATTTGAAGCAAATTGGGTACTGCCATTATTTGTTAATGTGTTGTGAAACTCAGATCTGAAATTCTTTGATTTGAAACTAAATGACTGAAAGATCTATAGTTGGTTACGTTTTCGCTAGCTAAGTAATGGAAATGTCGATCATAAAGAGAAAATAATAGAAGAGAAAGAAGAGATTTTTTCTTATTTGGAATTTTAGATTAATGGAGGAAAGATGGAGTAGAAGGGACGGTGGTTACTGTAACGTTTGTTTTTTATTTTTTTATTTTTTTTAATTTTAATTAATTTTTATTTAATCTTAATAGAGTTAACTTGGGGTTAAGATTTAGTTAGTGGATATTTAATAGGTACCAAGTGGAGGATAAGTGGCTAAATTCTAGCTAGGGGATAGGAGATTTGGGGCCAGAGGATTTGGACCCAAACTAAACAAATGAAAGCAAGTCAGTTCACAGTTAGGTGGGGTCCACTAGAATATGTGAATGGGTTTTAGGGTTTACTGCCTGTTTGACTGCACATAACGTGGGTGCTGATTTGTGCAACACAACTGATGACGTGGTTTTTATTTATTTTTGACGTCAAACTCCAGTTAGACATCATTTTCTCCGGCCACCACTACCTCCACCGCCGGCAACCACCAATTAATAACTCAGTTCATAAAAAAAATTATCCTTCTTCCTCCCCACCACCATCATCATCTCCAAAACTCCACTGCCACCTCCAAAACCCCACCGCCACCTCTACAACTACCACCACTTAGAGTTTTTTTTTTAGATTAATGAAGAGAGAGAGAGGGAGAAGAGAGAATCTGGTTATTTTTTTCCAAAAAATCCAGATTTGAACTAGAACTTTTTTTAGATCTGAAAAGAGGAAGAGTGGGAGGGAGATATCAAGGTATAACACACCCCGCTCCACTCCGGCCACCACTGCCGGCAACAATCATCCACAACTCATTTTAGAAAAAAATATTATATATTTCTCCTCCTTCTCACCGCCGAGCAGAAGAGCCATCTCTCTCTCCCCCCTCTCTCCCTCTCCCTCTCCCT